>CAJQZJ010032188.1:24164190-24182180 GCA_907164525.1 Lophiomys imhausi | reverse complement strand
TATATATATATATATATATATATATATATATATATATATATATATATCCTTGCCTAATTTAAACCCCAAGGTTATAGTATAATAAAAGCAGCCTATAGAGACAGGTTGGAAGTGAACTTCTAAGCTGAGTGTGCTGGAAATTTTCTTCTGCACTGATGAAATCAATTCAAAATGAATCTAGAATTATCTCTAAGAAATACATTTGCTATCTGTTGTTTTAAAAAAACTAAAATATCCCAGTCATTTGATTTTACCAGTGAAGACTCAGAACCAGATGCTGGATAAAAAACTGCTAGCTCAGATGTACAGAGAAAGCGTCCAGGTAATCTTCCTATTCAGTTGAACACTGTAGAGGGAAAAGCCCAGAACTAAAAAGCTCAAAAGAACTTAGAAGAAGTCTACATGCAGAAAACTTCAAAGGAGAAAATTCAAAGGAAGAAGAACTTCCAACTCTTCCATGCTGACTTAAAAACTGGCCAGCTCAATGTCTCTAAATTCTGTTTAAGCCCTGTCAGTTGGTTTTTTTGCTCTACCTTTTGACCTAGGATTAACTTTATTTAATCTTGTATACAGAAAGCTCTTTGATTGAAGGTGTGTTGTAGGGAAGATCCACATCACAAGTATATGTCTACAGTAAAAGAAAGTTCTTGGATTAAAGACTGAGCCATCCCACAACTAGAAAAACATTTTTCAATTTATAACTCTTAATGTTCACAATGTGATCAAATATTCCACAACAGTTATCTATATGTCTTTAACAACAGACAAACAAAAAAATCAAAGACAAGAATCAATGATTTAATGGGATATAAACACAACTTGAATCACCTAAACTTATGAAAGGGATAAGTTTTGTAAACAAGAACTTTGCCATCGCTGTCACTTTTAAAGTTCAGAGGACAGCAGTGTGGACTGAACAATTGACTTTAACCCTTATTCAGAGATATTAAATGACCAATTTATTTCATTAAACCTGTAGCCACAGAACAAAGCATATGTCTACATGTTCTCAGAAGAGCATAAAAATAGTACATGGGAGTTATATTTTACCCAACAATTTATTTTATACTATCAAGATTAATATTATTGTACCAACATTGTAATAAGTCTCAAAAGTGATTTTTTGTTTTAAAAGCCCTCTAACAACATACTTACATATTTATTTTATTTTAATTAATGACTTATTCCTCTACTTTTACTGAATAAAGGTGACTTTCTTTCAAGGCTTCTGTGAAACATGGCCAGCATTTTTTAAACAGACTGAATGTGATTGTGTATCTATGTGCACCTGCGACATGTGTGATTTCCCAGTAGATTTTAAAGAAACTGGTCCTTGCCAAACTTATTCTATGAGGCCACAGTCACCTTGATTCCTAAACCACACAAAGACCCAACAAAGAAAGAGAACTTCAGACCAATCTCCCTCATGAACATAGATGCAAAATACTTAATAAAATACTAGCAAACTGAATTCAAGAACACATCAAAAGTATCATACACCATGATGAAGTAGGCTTCATCCCAGGAATTAAGGGATGGTTCAACATACGAAAGTCTATCAATGGAATTCACCATATAAACAACATGAAAGAAAAAAACCACATGATAACCTCGCTGGATTCAGAAAAAACATTTGACAAAATCCAACACCCCTTCATGCTAAAAGTTCTGGAGAGAATGGGCATACAAGGCCCGTACCTAGAAATAATAAAGGCAATATACAGCCAGCCAGTGGCCAACATCAAATTAAATGGAGAGAAACTTGAAGCATTTCCTTTAAACTCAGGGACAAGACAAGGATGTCCACTTTCACCATATCTCTTCAATATAGTACTTGAAGTTCTTGCTAGAGCAATAAGACAACTAAAAGAGATCAAGGGGATAAATATTGGAAACTAAGAAGAAAAATTATCCCTATTTTCAGACAATATGATAGTATACATAAGCGACACCAAAAATTCCACAGAGAACTCTTACAGTTGATAAACACCTTCAGTAACGTGGCTGCATACAAAATTAATTCAAAAAAATCAGAAGCCCCTTTTTATACAACAAACAAATGGGCTGAGTAAGAAATAATGGAAAAAAAAACCTCACAATAGCCACAAACAATATAAAATACCTGGGGGTAACTCTAACCAAGCAAGTAAAGGACCTGTACAACAAGAACTTCAAGACCTTGAAGAAAGAAATAGAAGATGGAAAGATCTCCCATGCTCATGGATAGGTAGGATCAACATAATAAAAATGGCCATCCTACCAAAAGCAATACACAGATTCAATGCAATTCCTATCATAATACCAACAGAATTATTTATAGATCTGGAAAAAGCTATTCTCAATTTCATATGGAACAACAAAAAGCCCAGAATAGCTAAATCAATCCTGTACAATCAAAAAACATCTAGAGGTATCACCATCCCAGATTTCAAGCTGTACTACAGAGCAATAGTTGTAAAAACAGCATGGTATTGGTATAGAAACAGACCAGTAGATCAATGGAATCGAATTGAAGATCCTGAAATAGACCCACACACTTATGGCCACCTAATTTTTGACAAAGAAGCCAAAACGGCACAATGGAAGAAGGACAGCATCTTCAACAAATGGTGTTGGTCCAACTGGATGTCCACTTGTAAAAGAATGAAATTAGACCCATACTTATCACCTTGTACAAAACTTAAGTCCAAGTGGATCAAAGATCTTAACAAAAAGCCAGTCCCACTAAATCTACTAGAAGAAAAAGTGGGAAAAATCCTCGAACTCATTGGCACAGGTGACAACTTCCTGAACCAGAATACCAACAGCTCAGGACCTGAGATCAACAATCAATAAATGGGACCTCATGAAACTGAAAAGCTTCTGTAAGGCAAAGGACATTGTCATTCGAACAAAACGGCAGCCTACAGACTGGGAGAAAATCTTTACCAACCCCACATCTGACAGAGGGCTAATATCCAAAATCTACAAAGAACTCAAGAAATTAAATGCCAAGAAACCAAATAATCCAATCAAAAAATGGGGGACGGAGCTAAATAGAGAATTCACAAAGGAGGAATCCCTAATGGCTGAGAGACACTTGAAGAAATGCTCAACATCCTTAATCATCAGAGATGCAACACAAGACGACTCTGAGATTCCATCTCACACCTGTCAGAATGGCTAAGATCAAAAGCTCAAATGACAGCACATGCTGGTGAGAGTGTGGAGAAAGGGGTACCCTACTCCATTGCTGGTGGGAGTGCAGGCTTGTGCAACCACTATGGAGGTCAGTCTGTCGATATCCTAGAAATCTTGGAATAGCTTTGCCTCAGGACCCAGCCATACCGCTTCTGGGTATGCACACAAATGACTCCTCATGGAATCATAAGGAAGTTTTCTCATCTATGTTCATAGCAGCGTTATTTGTAATAGCTAGAAACTGGAAACAACCCAGATGTCCCTCAAACGAAGAATGGGTTAAAAAACTGTGGTACATCTACACAATGGAATATTATTCAGCTATCAGGAACAATGAAATTATGCAATTTGCAGCCAAATGGATGGAACTAGAGAAGCTCATCCTGAGTGAGCTAACCCAGACTCAGAAGGTTCCATATGGCATATATTCACTTATAGTAGCATTTTAGCTATATAGTAGAGGATATCGATTTTATAACCAACACACCAAATGGAACATGGACATAGACTTTTTATTTTTTTATTTTTTTCTATTTTTTTTACTCTTTTTTATCTGTTTGTCTGCTTATTTGTTTGTTTCTTTTTTAGTTCTCTCTCCCTGGCAATAAAACAGTTTTCACTGGTGGTACTGCCTCGTAGAACCCCCTGTATGAGGAAGCTCTTGGCCCTCATATGACCTCTGAACTGGGGTGAGGGACTGTTATATAGGGACACCCCACTCCAGAGAAATGATATGGAATGGTTAGGGGGTAAAGAAAAGAAAAAAATGAAATGTAAAGTTTCGGCCTTTTGCTACTAATTGTCATAAACTGTTTAGGATAATTAAGGAATGCAAACTAATAGTCATGCAAGCCTGTCATTGTGTTAGATACTATGACAGACTATTATAGTTATTTTCTAAACTAATCATAAATCAAGTTGCTAAGAGACAAGCAACATCTGCTTATCCTAATATAAGAGATAGATAGTGCCTCTTCAAAAACCTCATGAGATCTGCAGAATATGGCATTCAAATATTTTTTAATAATTTATTTTTTATTTCTTCAAGTTACATCTCAATCACAATCCCCTCCCTACTCCCCCCTCCAGTCCCACCCTTCCACCCTCCTCCCACTCAACCCCCCATCCTCTACCCTTTTTTTTTAGTTTAAGGTATTTCTTTTTCCCCCCAACAGCTCTCCCTTTCAGTCCAACAAATGGTTCTTTCTCTTATAACAATAAATACAATACAAAACAACAGAAATAAATAGGCCACAATTATGTGAGTTATATGGCTCAGCATACATTCCCAATGTCCAGTCCATATGTATTTGGCACCTGACTTTAACAAAGATGTTTTCTTAACTTTAGATTTTTTTGATATCGAGACATATCAACTCCTGACAGCACCCCATATTCTACTCCAAGTAGAAGATGAGCGTCGGAGAATCTCCAGTGGGAGATGATTGAATTAGTGGCAAGCCTATCTCTTGACAGGGTAAACCCCTTACGCCAACTCTAGACAGAATGCTGTCCAAAAAAGGACAAAACTTGGAAGCAGGTAAGTCGACAGCCTAGCTCTGCCAAGGCAGGGTAGGCAAATCCTTCATAACCCCTGCTCTACAATCAATGTCTATCAGAGAAAGGGGGCCAAACAACTGAAGATCGATGCTGTAATGTATGGAGAAAAAATGGGAACTGTCCAGGCAGCCACTGGTATGTCATTTCTTAGTTTTGGAAGCTGCAGGCCCTGCACTTCCTATATAATCATATATATTTATCCCTCTCAGGCCTCTGAGGTTTTTAAAGAATAGATAGCTAGAGTCTCAAAATTAAATTTTGAGTTGTTTAGGAATCAAAAGAGTGTTATGGATCTAAGAAGATGTTTTTAAAATTGTGAAGCAAGTTAGTATGAAAGTTGAGTTTGATATAGAACTTAAACTCATGGAGATAGTAAGATAGTAGAATGTTGAAGTCAGGTGCCAAATACATATGGACTAGACTTTGGGAATGTATGCTAAGCCATATAACCCTCTTAACTGTTGCCTAATTACCTCTGTTGTTTTGTATTGTAATTATTATTATAAGAGAAAAAGCCATTTGTTGGACTGAAAGGGGGAGCTGTTGGGGGGAATACTATATACCTTAAACTTAAAAAAAAGAAGGGAAGAGGATGGGGGGTTGAGGGTGGGAGGGTGGGATTGGAGGGGGGAGTAGGGAGGGGATTGTGATTGATTTATAACTTGAAGAAATAAAAAATAAAGTAAAAAAAAAAAAAAAAAAAAAGAAAGAAACTGGTCATCTGTGGAGCACACCAAGAAACTAAAGAGATGATTTTAAACACAGAAATCGATTACTTATGTGATAATTTTTCCTTCTAATTAACTAGCAATGCATGAAGAAAATAAGGAAAACCTTTGAGAAAAAAATAGTATTATCCATGTATAAGAGAGTATATCTATAATTTGATCCCTTCTATTATGGTATGAATATAAAATAGAATTACATTCTTTAACATTTTTAACAGGTCTGATGGATAGTTTGCTTTATTAAAATATAAGTTATTATCACTAGACATATTGTACATCTTTAACATGCTTATGATAACAATGTGAATGTAAAACAATAAATTTTACCAAATTTAGCATATGTATATAGCTAGAAATAGGAAAATTAAGTAATACAAATTCTAAATCTCCCATCATGTCTTATTTCTTCTTAAGCTATATGTTCACCCTGCTGCCAAGAAAAAATGTTTGACTGAAGAAATATCAATGGGATCATAACATATATATCATGGGATGTCTAGTTATTTTCTGTTAGCTTAAGATTTGTGATTTTTATTTCTGGCTAATTATTACAGAATAGTTTACTCATTACCATAACATTTAATTATATGTATATAACTTATTAAACAATTACTAGATTTGGGTGCTTTAGAATTGGGAACAGAGTTGATATTGGTTGATATACAGAGGAATTGTATTAGGTAACATCAACTTTATATCTTTACAACTCTACCAGTTTTCCAAGGACAGTATATACATGGTATGTTATTTTAACATGTTTGGTTTTGATATGCTCATATGTAAAACAAAAGAATTAATTCATATCTGAGCATTTTAAATTCTGTCTAAAAGTATTACTTTTTATGTGAAATGTTAATGCATTGATGTTTATGTGAGAGCTTTTACACGAGTTTATATCTGCAGCTTTATGCATTGTTTAAATTATTTTCTATTCCTTGGATTATTCAGGTCTTTAAAATTCATGCATCTACTTTTTAAATTTCTAATTATGCATTCTCTTTTAATATCAAATGCATCTTGGAATTTAACAACATTCATACTTGCTATATTGAGTTAAGATTTTTACCTATGCCATATTTTCTTTTTTATTGTTCTTAATTATTTCATGACTATATATTTTGAAGTACTTTTAATTACTTTTATTTTTCCTTTTTATTTATTTATTTTATTTTATTTTATAATTTATTTTTATTTCTTCAAGTTACATCTTAGTCACAATCCCTTCCCTACTCCCCCATCCTGTCCACCCTCTTCCCCCTCCTGTCCACCCTCTTCCCCCTTTCAGTCCAACAAATGGTTCTTTCTCTTATAACAGTAAATACAATACAAAACAACAGAAATAAATACGCCACAATTATGAGAGTTATATGGCTTAGCATACATTCCCAATGTCCAGTCCATATGTATTTGGCACCTGACTTTAACATTCTACTATCTAACCATCTCCATGAGTTGAAAGTTCTATATCTAACTCAGCTTTCATACTAACTTGCCTCATAATTTTAAAAATATCTTCTTAGATCCAGAACACCCTCTTGATTCCTAAACAGCTCAAAATTTAACTATGAGACTCTAGCTATCTATTCTTCAACCACCTCAGAGACCTGAGAGGGATAAATATACTTTTATTTTTCTAAAATTTTACTTCAGCAGCATTTAGTAAAGATGCATTGGCAGCACAATGGTCTGCATTTTCTTATTCACAAACATTTTTACATACACTTCAAGTATATTTTCTCAATATTGAATATAGAAACCTTCTTTTTTCTTTATAGATTTAATCAAAATAATAATTTATTCTGGAAGCACTAAAGGCATCATGTATGCTTTCCATGACTGCTTTTATTATTAATTAATTCTCTTGTGATATGATTACATTGATATCTTTCTCCATGGAGTGGTCCTTCTCTTGTTAAACAGGTAGATTTGAGACTTAACACTCCAACTCCAAACCCCAAGAGCAATCCTTCTGGACTTCAGATTTTGGCTGCACTTGACCTGTCCCTGGAAAGCAAATGACAATGTCCTCCATGATTTTCAGCTAAGAGGATGGCACAATCTGAACAATTTTTGTTAGTAAATGCTAATTTATAATCCTTAATGTCTTCCACACCACAGAGGTTGACATAATTTCTTTGGATAACCTGTTCTTTCTAGTCCACAGTTCTTCTTGTATGGTAGGCATTCTGCCACAATACCTAGTCTCATTTTGCCTTGTCTAGAACTGACTTCTTGCTTTTTAATAGAAATGTATTTTCAGCAACTAAACTTTTCCTTGATCTTATTTTTTTTTTTTGGAGTTGGGCTTTGTATTATAGATTCTATTATTTCCTATGTCTTTCGTAACACATATATGCCTTGTGTTTTTGTTTTGTTTCTTTGCTTTTTTTTGCTTTATGAAATGAAAGCATGAGTCTGCATCAGGCATTATCATTCTTTGAAGAAATTGTCATGGAGAGAACTGATGATTTAAAACCAAACAGACAATTTTGGGGCTAGGTCAGCACAGGAGATTACATGAATTTACTGAAAATCATATATATTCCCTTTGTGAAGCACCTGAGTTACAGCTATAATTTTCCATATTAGTGTTGGCCATGACTCTATGAACTGAACTTCAGCTGAATAGATGTTGGTAGAATCAGTGTGTGCCATTACCAAATTTTGAGAACGCATGTTAACTGCCTTGATGTCATCCTTCTCTCTAAGCTAGGACAGTAGTGTTCCAGCAAGGGGATCACTACCTAGAGGAGACTCCTGATAACCAAACTATGCTCATGCCACTGCTTTTCAGAAAAATCTAACCTGAATTACGTTGGTATAACTGTTTTAACAATGCAGTTTATTGTTAATTGAATATACATTGGATAAGGCAAAGGTGTATTCTAAGTGTCAATTAACATGTAGTAAAATACAAGACTTTTTAAAAAAAATTGAATGTAATAAGGTATAAAATTTAAAATAATTTATCTTTAGGTTAGTGTTTGTGCTTAATCATTGATATTACTACTTAATTTTCATTTTGTAAAAATGATTCTCAATTATGTTTTTTGTTTTCATTTTCAATTCATTTGTTTCGTTTTATGTATTTACTGCTTTGTTCTTTGTTTTCTCATTTTTATTCTTTGAGACTTTTTGTACAATGTAAGTATGGTCACATTCACTTCCCTCCCACAGCTCCAAATACACCTCTTTCCTTAACCACTT
Organism: Lophiomys imhausi; assembly: GCA_907164525.1. NCBI lineage: Eukaryota > Metazoa > Chordata > Mammalia > Rodentia > Muridae > Lophiomys > Lophiomys imhausi. Next base: position 24,173,505 of record CAJQZJ010032188.1, on the reverse strand, counting down.
AACTTTGTGTTCTCTTGTTTTTCTTTAAACCAAGTTATTGTTCTTATCCTTATATTTCCTTCCTCGTGGCTATGGTTTGCCTACCAATGACTACATCCTTAAATCCCCACCCCTGACACCCGAGGAGTTATATTGACAAAATTTCTAATTAGGAGTAGCACTTAGGGCCCACTCCCCTTCCCCATGCTTGGGTTCTGCCTGGATTGAGCTTGTATAGGTCTTGTTCATTCTATTAAAACTTCTTGTGCAGCTGTCCTGCTGAGATCAGAGGACACTGTTCCTTTCTAGTCATCCACCATTAGATGCACTGAGATGTATATTAGCATAACCAAACATACTTTCTGTATTTGCTTTTAATTCTTTACTTCTATCTAGTTATACCTTTCTTTGCTGCATCAATCTCCCATGCTTACTTAGCCCCAGAATTGTCTGTTTGATTTTAAATCATTTGTTCTGTCCATGAAGCTTTCTTCTAAGAATGATGAAGATAAAAGACTCAGAGATTTAAGTAACACTTAGAAGCATGCTGTAACATAGGAACATGAGATTCTAAACAATAAACATCTAAAGGTGAACCCCATACTGTAATCATTGTAGATTTAGTGCCAGTGGAGATTGAGGGGAGATGCCACACCTGATACTTATATTCCATCTTTCATACTTAGTATGTCTGAAAAATGAAAGTCAATAATTTCTTATACTTGTAAAATACACTGCTTGAAAATTTGAATAATATTTAATAATATTTGAGAAGTCATTTTTAGTATCAGTGTAAGATACTATTAATAGTTTTTCTATTGCTTATCAATCTTTGTATTCACCAAATATACTGCTTGATTTTCTTACATTAAAGAGACATAGTGGGTCCTGAAGTTATGACTTGTTTAAAAGAATTTTTTTTCTCTATCAGCAGAATAGGTTAAGTTCCTAACACTCATAATAAGAGACTCACAGCCCCCTGTAACTAATTCCAAGGGATCTGATGTGTATTCTGGCTCTGCAGTTATGCCCACACATATAGTACACATACATATACTCAGGCTCACACATATTCATACACATTTCATCGTAAGTTGGATGCACCTTAACATTAAAACTTCCTTCATATCAGTAATATAAATCCAGCTATAGCAAAGAAAATTACTAAATGTAACATTTGGAAGATGGGCAAATGTATTCATCAATACAACTTTTATATAACTCATTAGTAAACCTTAGTTTGAAAAAAGTAATTATTCTAGTAATAATTAATATTTTGTTAATTTTATGAGACCTCATAATACTATTTAATACAAAAAATTCTCTTATGAGTTAATATGTGCATTGGAGTACTCCTTTATATAACTCAAATATGACTCATTTAAGTTACAGAACTGGAGTTCCCATTCCTCAAATTAATTTTATTTAACCAGAGATACTACACTTTCCTCAAGTCAATATCCTATTCTCTTACATCCTACACTGAAGATAGTCCTTCTGATAACACTGAAATATAGTGCACATACATGTAACTATACTATCTTCCAACCAATGCACCAAAGGGAACAGGAAAGTAGACTTTGTTACCTCTCAATGAGACACTTTGCCCTTGTGGTGCTGCCTTGTAGGTCCCCAGTGTATGAGGAGGCTCTTGGCCCTCATATGACTGCTGAACTGGGGCAGGGGACTGTTGTGCAGGGACACTCCACTCCAGAGGAATGGAATGGAAGGGATAGGGGGTAGAAGGTGGGAGGGTGGGACTGGGAAGGATTGGAAAGAGGGCACTGCGATGGAGATGTAACATGAAGTAATAAAAAAACATAAAAAAAACAGAAAATTTGCATTTTCAGAAGAATTTTTAATATTATTAGCTATATAAAATACTTAGTTTTAAAGTATTTAAAGACTATGGTAAACAAGGCAAGCATTATTCCTTTATCAAGTCTTCTAATAATTTTGCTATATTTTGACAAACTTCTGAGTGGTGTGTACAAATTTGCCATGAAGATCAAAGCTGCTTTCCATTATTGTAGCTTTATTGGTTTACATCTCCCTATGTCCCCTGTTGTTTTGTTTTGTTTTGGACAGGGTTTCTCTGCATGGTCATGGCTGACCTGGACTTAGTTTTTAGACCATGCTGGCTTTAAACTCAAAGAGATCCACCTGTCTCTGTCTTTTGAGTGCAGGGATTAAAGACTTGCGCCACCATGTCTTGTTAGACAGGATGACAGCTTTGAGCTGTCTATATCCTACCTAAAAATGGAGTACATATTCATATACATATTCATAATCTGTTCTTGTTTCCATAAAAATCAGTCTGATAGCAGTTACTACTTCAAACATAGAAATGCTTTAACTTGTTTTACTAGAAAATGTGTAACCAAATAGCAAGATAATCCAACCACCTACCAAAAAAGGTAGGATCTGGAAACCTAGTTTCTTCACTTCGGGAATTTCATCTTGTGGAGTGATTTCAACAAGCTTAATTCAATTGTTGTGGAGTTTTTACCAAAAATCTTTATGCAAAATACTTTTTTAGCTTTGAAGCTCAAAATAATTAGCTAAATTATGATTTAAGTTTCACTTCCAAGAAGAATTTTAATTCATAAATAAGAATTGCACAGCTCCAAGTATCTGAGTGTTGAAAAATGACTAAAATAGATAAATGGCCATAGCTTTTAATAATGTGTTTATTTCAATCTGCTTAGTGCAGTGCTAAAATCTACATTAGCAATTTTTAACTATATATAACATCACTATTAAGGAAGGCATAATTTATGATAAATCCCCAACTCATTGCTTTATCCCACCCCCAAATCCAGCAGGCACTCTATGCTAACTCAGAAGCTATTCCTGCTAGGGAAGCAGGAAGAGAAACAGAAGATCTCCAGCTCTCTCTGTTCCTCCAGATCCACTCTCCCACTCGCATCCCAGATCTGCAACAGAACACTGGTTACATACAGCCTTCACTTCCCCCACCCCTTTCTCCTTTGAAACCCAAAGATCTTCCACTGATAGTCTGCCTACCCCAAATCTTTGTTTTATCCCAGCCTCCAACTCCAGCTGGCACTCCCTGCTAACTGACATGTCATTCCTGTCAGTGAAGCAGGTAGATTGATTTCAGATATCGACCTGTCACCCATTCCTCCAGATCAATGCTCAAGTCTCCTTCCTAGATCTACAGCAGGCCTTCTGGGGTGACCTCTCTTCAATCTCTGCCTACCTTCTAAGGAAACAAAATGAGTAGAAATTGGAGGAAGAATATGCTTTCCTCCTTACTGTGAATACCCTCAGACCTCTACTCTATCCTCACTCCTTAGTGTCAACTCCTAGCAACCAGAAACACATACCTGGAACCCCAGTGGCCACACCTGTAAGGTCCACAGACTATTTCTACCAAGAAATACACAGCCATCACACTTTCCTAAAAGCCTGAGAGGCAACAGACACCAAGGAGTAAAATATCATCCAATAAAAACAAAACCATTTGTCAGCACCTAGAACTATAATTTTCCCAATCAATAATCCCCAGAAACCAGCTGAAAACCTCAACCAACAATAGCCAGGGAGGTAAGTCTTCCCTAAAACTGGGCAACTCTCCCATATCAAGCCCTGAATATTCCAACATAATCATGCAAGTAAATTTTAAAACAGCCTATATGAATATGATAACTGTCCTAAAACAGGAAATGAATAAATCCCTTTTTAAAAAAATCTAGTAAAACACAAACAGTGGAAAAATGAATAAATATGTTCAAGACCTGAAAATGGAAATAGAATTAAAAAAGAAAACTCAAACTGAGGGAATTCTGAAAATGGAAAATTTTAGGAATTCAAACAGGAACTACAGAGGCATGCTTCACTAACAGACAATAAGAGATGTAAGAAAGACTCTCGGGCATTGAAAATACAATAGAGGAACTGGAAAATGTTAAGTATAAAAATCTCCTGAAACAAAATATCCTAGAAATTTACAACTCATGGAAAGAGCAAATTTAAGAATAATAGAAATAGAAGAAGGAGACCCAGGTAAAAGGCCCAGAAAATATTTGAGCAAAATCATAGAAGAAAAATTTCCTTATCTAAAGAAAGAGATGTCTATAAAGGTGAAAGTACTGTATCGAACACCAAATAGATTCAACCAGAAAGGAAAATTCTCTTTGCCATATAATAATCAAAGCATTAAACATACAGAACAAAGAAGATTATTAAAAGCTGCAAAAGAAAAAAAGCAAGCAATATAAAAAGGCAGATCTATTGATAAAGAGCTGTAAGCACTAACTGTACACAATATGTAATATTTTAGTGTTGATTTTAGTAGAACAACTATAAAAAAGGCAATATGATTCAAATAGGAATTACAGGATACCCAGCACATATTGACATTTAGCTGTTATAATGTTACTGAGAATTTACCAAAAAAAAAGACTGATGAATGTTGAATTTGGGTTATATCAATATGGGTGTTCTTATACTATTTTCTCTACTTTGTATAATAATTGAAAATTAATAACAGAAAATTAAAATATGATATGGTATATATATGCATTTATATAAATGTTACATGCATATATAAATGTACTATGAAAGTACAAATCAGTAAAAAATAATCTTAATATTTCATGACTATGTAAATGTGAAGCAGATAATAATATATCCACAGATAGACTCATGGATTTAACACCTCACACATATCAAAGTTATATGATATGTTTACATAATAGTCAGGGAACTCCTACAGGAGCTCTAGTCATTATAAACACAATGATGTTGAAGATGCCTAGGAAGATGTTGAACTCTTCTGTTTGTAAAATGAGAAAGTAGAAAATCTACCAAATCAATATATAATTTTATATAATGTATAGATTTAAGTATGTAAGTTGGAGCAAATGAAAAGTTAAGCATTATAAGTAGGCATGTAAGAAGTTATGTACCTAACAGCATTTGAATTCAATAAAGTCAAAACTAAAATGTACTTTAAAAAGTATTTCATGATTCAAGTTATATTCAAGTCTATATGAACATTGCATGGGGGCATTTGTAAACAGTGAATCAAGAAAAAAAGTATTACAAATGAGCTATAGCAATTTATTTTTATTTTTTAATGCAGAATAACTGGAAATCTATGGACACATATCAAAATGACATACATTTCATTGTGCATTCTTCTACACATTCTTCATATTATATTACTACACTCTACTACCTACTCAAAACATTCAGCGTGCACAAACAAATTGAAATATATTATTGTACTTAGTATATGAAGTCTGTTTGCCAAAATCTCCTGTGTTGGAAACTTTCCGTTCTCTTGGCAAGAAAAACCCCTTGCTTCAACTGTAGACAGACTTCTGTCCAAAAAGGACAAAACTTGGAAGCAGATAAGTCGACAGCCTAGCTCTGCCAAGACAGGGTAGGTAAGTCCTTCATAATTCCTGCTCTACAATCAATGTCTGTCAGAGAAATGGAGCCAAATGGCTGAAGATTGATGCTGTAATGTATGGAGAGAAAATGGGAACTGTCCAGGCAGCCACTGGTATGTCATTTTTTAGTTTTGGAAGCTGCAGGCCCTGCACTTCCTATATAATCAGATATATTTATCCCTCTCAGGTCTCTGAGGTGGTTGAAGAATAGATAGCTAGAGTCTCATAGTTAAATTTTGAGTTGTTTAGGAATCAAGAGGGTGTTCTGGATCTAAGAAGATATTTTTAAAATTATGAGGCAAGTTAGTATGAAAGCTGAGTTAGATATAGAACTTTAAACACATGGAGATGGTTAGATAGTAGAATGTTAAAGTCAGGTGCCAAATACATATGGACTGGACATTGGGAATGTATGCTAAGCCATATAACTTATAATTGTGGCCTATTTATTTCTGTTGTTTTGTATTGTATTTATAGTTATAAGAAAAAGAACCATTTTTTGGACTGAAAGGGAGAGCTGTTGGGGGGAAAAATACATAAAAAAAAAAAAAAAAAAAAAAAAGGGAAGAGGATGGGGGGGTTGAGGGGGAGGAGGGTGGAAAGGTGGGACTGGAGGGGGGAGTAGGGAGGGGATTGTGATTGAGATGGAACTTAAAGAAATAAAAAATAAGTTATTAAAAAAAAAAGAAATTAGCAATCAAGAAAGTTCTAGCAAACCCTGATCCACTGATAAGTTAAAAACTGATTAGACTATCAACCGTGTCCCATATACGGTTGGAGGAAGTGGTTCTGTATCAGTCTGCCATGAAAAGGCTTATCATTTTTCTAAGTCTGTCTTATAATTTCATTCTTATTACCATGAAATAAGCAGCTTTCATGTGCTACACTCTTTCATTATGACTCCAGTGCTGAGATATTACATTGCTTAAGAGCAATGAAATTACCTGATCAAAGACTGAGACATATGAAACTCTATGACAAAATAAATACTTTCCTTTAAAAAAAAGAGAAAAGCATTAGAGAACTTTGTACCACTTTCTACTTTGATTTTTATTATTGAATATCTTCTATTTTTTTCTCTATGTTTGTATATTTACTAACAATATCTTGATATTAGAATTTATATTTACCTTAAAATTCTGTACACTATTTTGCATTTTCAATTATTTTTGTACCAAACTGACATTTAAGAGACGTATTTAATCTTAAGTTATTCCAATTACATGATATTAATCATCATTAAATAATATGTATAATTATGATTCTACTATTATGTTAGAATGTACATCAACTGTGGAGTTATTTTATATTCTTCACCATACATATCCAAACTGATGATTCTTTTTTTTACTGCACATTTTTGTATGTTGTATTTAAATCCTTATAACACAATGCATTCATAAATAATCTTTACTGAAACCAATCACTCATGATAAGTACTTTCATACCTAGTTAATTTTTCCCTCTTACAGAAATAGATGAGAATACTCCAATAAATATTTCTATTTCATTTCATATTTTTCTAAATGATATATTCTATAAAATTCAAATTGTATTTCACTCTGTCTTTGAAGTATTGTTTTCTAAGTTTAATGTTTTGCATTTTTTAAAATTTTATTAAAACAGATGCTTAATTTTTCAGACTGTAGGTCTCAAATGTCCAGAACAATATGTAGGAACGATTCAGAAGTACATTTGATTGAATAATTGCACCAGCTCTATAAATGGCTGAACCTAAGTGTCTACATCTACTGATAAATATATTGATAATCATAAATATTTAAACACACACTTTGTGTAGTCATTGAACTTAATTTTAGAGCAGATATAAAGCTTGTGTTTTGAAATTAGATACTTCCTATTAAGATAATTATAAAAATAAAAATATCAAGTATACATGTATGATACAATAAAATTAACACTGATTACATTGTATCTAAAATGTAGGTTATTAAGGTATATTGATAAGAAAAAATACATTTGAAACATTTTACTCTATATGCTGAAGCTGATATTTTTAATGTCAATATAAAGCTATGCTCCAGTTTAAAAATACAACTGAAATAAACTTAATATGTTTTTATCTGATGAAAAGTAAATTTGAAAATTACCAGTTAGTATACAAATAGAACAAAATAATGACATTGGTGTATTTAAGAGAGCTATGGAAAGTAGGGGAGGTCAACAACAAAAGCAAGATGCTCAGATTACTATAAGAGAAGGTTCTGATGAATGTTAATGATTAGTTTAAGTGGTTAAGTAATTTGAGTAATTCAAGGTACTGTATAGCAAGTTTCTGAAAACAAAAATTCTGAATTGTCATCTTAAAAGCTATAGCATAATCACCATTTAATTCACCCTTACTTCATTAGGTTTATTTCCTCATTAGATTGAATGATCAACATTCTCTGGATATTGTTTTAAGCAAAATGTCTTAAATACCTACAGTGAAATGTGTACTAATTTTTCAATTTGTCAAATATAATATTTATTATATAATTTATATATTTCATGTTGCAATGCTCAAATTTAGTTTTCACACTCAATTCCCATTCTATTTTACTAGCCTAAGAGTGCCAAACAAGTATATTTTAATTGGTAGGCTTGTAATAGAGTGCCTAAATTTACTATATGTTTTAGAAGTATTAGTTGAATTAAATTTTATTTTAAGTACACAAGTAAGTAAACTATTAACTAATAACTAATATTTATATTATATATTATATTATATACTACACATTATATATCATATACTAGTATTTTATATACATATCATATATTATACATAACATATACATTAATATATATAATATATACATATTATGTATATAGTTATATATTATTATATAATAATTTAACTAAAAGTAATTCATTGAATCACATTTGTCATATCTGCACTCTTTCTGGTTTAAATTGGTAAAAATAATACACAATTTGAGGAATGAGCTTTATAAATTTGGTAGTGAAAATAAAATGATCATCCCCTTCCATTTGTTGATTATGGATAATCTATGGGAAAGTGTCATCATATTAAAGTGGCTTGTAGTATTTACCAATTAAAATGGTCAGTCCTCTGTTTTAGAGAAATGATGATTCTGAGTAACTCTCTTCTTTCTAAATTATAATTAATATTATCTTTCCAGTCATTCCAAATAAAGCTAGGTGTTTTAGTGCATGACTGTCATCCCCAGTTTATAAGAGTAACACAAGAAGATTACAAGTTTGAGCTCAACCTGGATTTCATCAGAAGAATTCATTTCAGAAAGCAAACAACAGAAAATAAAATGAAAAAAATTGCAACAGATCAAATGAATGAGATTAGTCAACTTTTAATTTTTCAATTTTTCAGCCTTCAAACGAGCTGCTCATTGAGTTGTGTAATTCTCTCAGGAATAAGGACAACTTGCAAAGGTGTTGTCTGTCTGTCTGTGGCTGAACGGTCACCTTGACCACTATCACTAGAAAATTCAAGTTAGCATCTTGAAAGAAAAAAAAATGTTTCAAAACGGTTCTTAGAAAGGTGCCTATGTTCTTTCACTGTACAGAAATGCTTTAGCTATTTTTTTCCATATAAAATTGAGAATTGCTCTTTCAAGGTCTGTAAAGAATTGTGTTGGTATTTGATGGGAATTATATTGAATCTGTATATTGTTTTCACTGGGATGCCCATTTTTATTATGTTGATACTATCAATACATGAGCATGGGAGATCTTCTTGTGGTGTCCTTGACTCCTCCAGCTCCCTAGAACCTTCCCCTCACTCTTCCACAAGACTCCCTGAGTTCCTCTGCATCTGTTTCCATTATCTGCTGGATGAAGCCTCTCAGAGGGCAATTGTGTTAGGTTACTATCCAATTCCCTCTCTCCATCCACTTCTGATGTCTAGTTTATTTCCCTTATTTAGAGGGATTCA
>CAJQZJ010032188.1:24140594-24164180 GCA_907164525.1 Lophiomys imhausi | reverse complement strand
CATCCACTTCTGATGTCTAGTTTATTTCCCTTATTTAGAGGGATTCAAGCGTCATCCCTTGAACCCTCTTTGTTACTTCATTTCTTTGGGTCTGTAGATTGTAGCATGGTTATTCTGTAATTAATGGCTAACATCCACTTATGAGTGAGCACATACCGTGTGTATCTTTCTGGGTCTGTGTTACCTCACTCAGGATGAAAGTTCTGCATAGCCTATTGACTCAGATGGGGGTGGGGGGCTCATAGAGACTGAATCATCCATCAAAGAACTTGTATGGAGTGGTCCTAGGCCCACTACACATATGAAGCTGATGAGCTGCTTGATCCTCAAGTGGATCCCCTAACAATTGGAGTGGTAATTATCTCAGACTTGGTGTCTGTTGCCTCCTTCTGCACCCCTTTTTCCTAGCAGAGTTGCTTTGTCTTGCCTCAGTGAAGAAGAGACACTTAGTCGTGATGCAATTTGATGTTCCAGAGTGGATTGGTATGGGACATGGTATGGTATGGGGGGAAGTGGGTGAGAGGGTGGGACTGGGAGCAGGTGAGGGAGGGTAGTTTGGATTGGAATGTAAAATAAATAAATAAAAATCCCTCTGTCTCTCTCTCTCTCTCTATCTCTCCCTTCACTGCTCTTAAAGATCCTCGCTTTTCAGTTATGTTCTCATGAAAGTTGGGCGTATCTTATCTCTGAGATCAATGGTGTATAATAAGGGTATGTCTATATTCCAGCCAGATAATATTGTAATCCAAAGTGTGCATTAATTTCAGCCAGATTACATAGAATCTAGAAAGCCTTTGGATGAGATCCCTTGACAGAGCAGCCATATTGCTGCGTTAAAATTCTTCTACAGCAGTCCTATATATAAAATAAATATGTAATCCTTAAAAATAATTGTCAGTAAAATAAAATTTTAACATAAATCTTCTTTTAAAAACTAACCATGAGAACTATGGTTGTTGAATACATATGCCAAATGATCTTTCTGTCCTATTCTGTAAATACTTGTTTAGTCATGTTCCTTGCCACTCTACTCACAGCTAGGATGTAAACAACCTAAATGTCCTTCAACAGAGAGTTAATAATGAAAATGTGGTACATATTACACAATGAAATTATTTTCATCTATAAAGAAAAATGAAATCATGAAATTTTCAGAAAAGTATAGCAAATTTCCTATAGCTGGTGAGTCCACAGAGCCTAGAAGAGAAACTATTATCACCACTTTCATAAACCAATATAATCTCTAACTGCATCCCAAATACTTAATTTTTATGCTCACAGAGAATATAGCTTTTATGCTTCATCTAAAAATCTTCAGTTTGCAACTGACAGAAATAAGTACAAACAGACACAAATGGAATAAATGCAGAAAACTGACCCTGTGACCCTGGAGCTTCCAGCTCCAGTTCTACAACAAAACCCCTACACCTATACCTCAGGAAATACCACAAAAACAAACAAACAAAAAATTGGGATGTAAACTCCAGAGAACCAGAACAATGGCTGTTAAATGCTGTCTTCTATATTGGACAGTAGAAATACACTTAAGAAATCTCTCCAATGTGGATGCCTAATGAAGACCTAAGCAGTGAGATAACCAGCTGACACGCCAGTGTGGATATCGAAAATATCACTAAGTCCTAATCCTAGATTAAGCACTACAAGCAATTAATGACTTCAAGGAAGGGAGAATCAGTCTTCTCCAGGGACAAGCCTCTTAATGGGTTATCCAACTCTGAGTGGCCAGCCCTAAATTTGCACACATGTGAACACTACAATAGGTTTTGTGTGTGTGTGTGTGTGTGTGTGTGTGTGTGTGTGTTTGTAAGACAATAAAAATGAAAGAAGGTAAAGTCATCAATTTATAAAGAGTGGCAGTGGATAAGGGAGAAATTGGAATGAGAACATATGGAAAACATATAAATAGAGGGCTTAGACATAAAAGCTTCAAAAAGATAAAATTTAAAAAGGAAATGGAAAGCAGCAAAAAGAAGTATTATATTAGTTAAAAAAAATCAAAGCTTCACAACATTGTATGCACCTTAAAACATAAATTAATAATTGGCCTCTAATAGCATCAGAGTTTAATGTGATTGTATAAGTTACACTAAAATAGATCTTAGTATTGAATAATTACACAAAATAGAGGCTAATATTTTCTGTCTACAAAAATATTTTAGGAAGTTAAAGTTGTGGATGAATCATGTTTCCTTTTTAATTAAGTGGCAAAGGTACTAATATATGAATTATAATAATTTGAAAAATACAGCATATTTTTTCCCATTCCTGAAATCAAAATGATGGACATTCCATGAAAAAATATTGCAGAGACAGGAGATACCTAATGTCTTTAGAAATGAGAAAAAAAAGGCTGATTGCTTCTGTAGAAAAAAAGTAAATTATTACCAATATTTATATTATAATTAATGAGTCAGCAGTGTTAATCCTTATCCCATCATTATAAAAAAACACACAGACACCTGATTGATCTTAACAAGCATTTGCCTGGATTATGCAATCCTGGACCAACTAGGCTGGCTTGTAATTACATTCTCCAAATATGACCCAACATACATATGTACCATAGGACTATTATTCTCCACACTATGCCAATGTTCCAGGCTACATGGAGATAATGATTATTCTATTTACCCATGGTGTATCTCCTCCTTTCTTCTCCTGGCTTCTTCCCATGATTCTCTCGGCTTCTTCAGAGCCTGCCAACGTTTTCCCTGTCTACCTCTCTCTCTCTACCCAATCACAGGTCTCATTTTTATCAAAATAAAATTTAGAGACAACGAGAGCAAGCAAAGTAACAGACAGCAAGCAGGCCTCTGGGAGAAATTAATTAACATTTAGAATAGGTAACAGGCCACTGCATCAGATTCGTGGTAGCTAATTTTATATATCGACTTATCTACGCTATTTGTTTGTTTCAATATCAATGGAGATGAAAGTGGGAAAAACCCTTGAAATCATTGGCACAGGTGACAACTTCCTGAACAGAACACAAACAGCTCAGGACCTGAGACCAACAATTAATAAATGGGACCTCATGAAACTGAAAAGCTTCCTTAAGGCAAAACACACTGTCATTTGAACAAAACGGCAGCCTACAGAATGGGAAAAAATCTTCACCAACCCCAGATCTGACAAAGGGCTAATATCCAAAATTTACAAAGAATTCAAGAAATTAAATGCCAAGAAACCAAATAATCCAATTAAAAAATGGGGAAAGAGCTAAACAGAGAATTCACAAAGAAGGAATCAGTAATGGCTGAGAGACACTTGAAGAAATGCTCAACATCTTTAATCATTAGAGAAATGCAATTCAAGACAACTCTGAGATTCCATCTCACACCTGTCAGAATGGCTAAGATCAAAAACACAAATGACAGCACATGCTGGTGAGGGTGTGGAGAAAGGAGAACCCTCCTCCATTGCTGGTGGGAGTGCAGGCTTGTACAACACTATGGAGGCCAGGCTGGTGATATCTTAGAAAACTTGGAATAGCTCTGCCTCAGGACCCAGCCATACCACTTCTGTGTATACACCCAAATGATTCCTCACGAAATCACAAGGACGTTTCCTCATCTATGTTCATAGCAGCCTTATTTGTAATAGCTAGAAACTGGAAACAACCCAGATGTCCCGCAACTGAAGAATGGATTTAAAAACTGTGGTACATCTACACAATGGAATACTACTCAGCTACCAGAAACAAGGAAATTATGCAATTTTCAGCCAAATGGATGGAACTAGAAAAGCTCATCCTGAATGAGCTAACCCAGACTTAGAAGGATGCACATGGCATCTATTTACTTATAGACAGATTTTAGCTATATAGTACAAGATATCTATACTACAACCAACGCACCAAAGTGAACATGGACATAGACTTTTTTATTTGTTTGTTTGTTTTCTGTCCCTGTCATTGAGACACTTTTCCCTGGTGGTACTGCCTTGTAGGACTCCAGTGTAGGAGGAGGCTCTTGACCCTCATATGAGTGCTGAACTGGGGCGGGAGAATGTTATGTAGGGACACTCCACTCCAGAGGAGTGGGATGGAAGGGTTAGGGGGTAGAGGGTGGGAGGGCGGGACTAGAAAGGGTGGAAAGAAGACACTATGATGGAGATGTAACCTGAAGCAATAAATAAGTAAATTTTAAAAAAGAAAATATAATGCTAAAATATATTTTTCATTTAATTGAACAGGTTTTGGTGATAAATAGTATTTTGACAATATGCCCAGGCTTCATACAATCAGTAGAGGGTCTTAGGGGGAAATAATGCATAGGGGTCACACCATGTAGTCTGTTTTCCAACAAACTGTAAGGTTATCTAAAACACTATATACTAATAAACTGTACATTATACTGTTGGAGTAACCTGAAAGCTGCTTGTATTTTATTGCTAATTACTGGCCCCACAATCTAGATGCTGCCCTTTTTTGTGTGAACCTTGCTCTACCCAATTTTGAGTTGACTGGTTGAATAAATGCTGCAGTCTGGATTGGGTTGACAGGCAGGCAAGCATTTAGGAGCCGAAAGGATGATGGGAAGAAGCCAGGAGGAGGAAGGAGAACACATGCTTTGGTTAGATAGAAGAATCATATCTCCACGTGGCCTAGAACATCAGCATAGGATGGAGAATAACAGCCCAAGTGGAAGTATGTGCATATTGGGGTTTTATTTGAGGAATAGAATTAAAAGCTAGCTTAGAATGGCTAGGATTGCACAATAAAGGCTAAGGCTTGTTCAAATCTGTCAGGTATCTCAGTGTGATTATTTATAATGATAGGTTAAGGATTAACACCACCGACCAATTAACTATATTGTAAATACTGGTAAAAACTTAATTACTTATTTCTACATTATACTATCCTTATTCTTCTGTATACTAATTAATGATTAAATGTAAATTCCTATCTAGATTCAAAAAGAGATAATTAATAATATTACAATACAACTATATAAACTTGTTTTCCCCTCCTTCAAAAAATATTTTACTGCAGATATCTTTTTCTTATGCTAGTATAGTATGACACAATGTGTATTTGAGAAAATAAGGTAAGGGGAATGACATGAATTATATCACCTTGAAATATTAGATACTTGAAAACAACTACTATACTTCTGTCATTGTGAAGACTGATATAGCTGTGCGTAATTGTGGTGTGTACAACATGGACATGCTACACGAAGGAATGGTCACATTTACGGTGAGACAAAGTAGGATGGCTCACATTAGTTCTCTTACTGAAATACTACTTAATAAAAAATTAAAACTTGGTTTTACTTCTAGAATTTTCTGTAAAATTATTATCACCAGAATGACCTAGGCCAATGGTAACTGAAATTATGGACAGTCAGAATTCTGTTTGCTGAGGAACACCAAATTCTACTTTCAAAATAGACCCTTGGCTCATCTTTTCAGCTTGGCCTTAAATTCAGATATGGGCAGCCAATAACTCCTGGGCTAATTATATAAATGAAATACAAATTTCAACATGAGTATAGCTCTATATTACACAAAAAAGTAAAAATACTATATATAATAAACAGGTATACATCAAGATTAACATTATAAATAACCCTCATGGTTTTCTTTTTTCAAAAATTTAATTATTTTAATTATGAGTATGTGTGTATGTCAGTGAGTGCATATGTATCAGGCTTTTTGAGAATAGTAGGGTCATTGGGGTTAACATTTAGTGTATCCCTTAACTGTGCTTATCTAAGGGATTGTAAATGTGCATCACAACAGCCAGGTATAGCGAGGGAAGAGATTCATGACTTGTACCTAGAAAGAGATCTTAGGAAGAAGTAAGGCAACAGAGAAATTGGGAAAATGTAGAAAGGACACATATTCTTTTATTTTTTAAGCCAGGGTTGTTAATATTACTAAGAGCAGATCCATTATTTAAGTTTACTGGTTTACATACAAATTAAATGTCATGTAGTACACCTAAGTCTTACCTTTTCCATACTTAGGAAACTTACTTAATTCTTTCCTGATATTTTTCATCCTTTAAGCTTAATCTTCACTATCTCATTCTGGAAACATCTGTTCATTGTCTATGTTTATATGAGAAAATGTCATAATATGGAAATCTTTTTGCTAAAATTGACTAAGTTTTTGTGTCTTTCTACCAGTTCCTTCTTCAACTAATTTGTTTCCTTTTATTTATTTCTTTATTAATATAGTGATATTAACAAATGAATCTAAAACGTTATTAAAATAAATTAGAATCCAAAAAAATATACATAGGATAAAATAATATTAAGATTACCAATATGCATACTGCTGAATTGTGAGGATTTGAAAGACCTCAGACAAACGTTACAAAAGACAAGAGGCAACAAGTATGTATTAAGATTTGATGTTGAAAATGTATGCTCAAAATGAATGTCCTACATTATTATTTACACCACAAGAAACCATTTATTTAGCTTTCCTGTTAATTTTAAGAGGCAAAAGTGCAAAGGCTGCTGTAGCCTGAATCATCAAAATTCTTTTTAAATGAGCTGGATGGAAGCAGCATAAATCATGCATTAATTCAGAAACTTAATAACAAAATTTTCTGTTGGTTCATAAATTGTAAGAATGGGGAATTGCAAATAAATTCCAGTTATGTAAAGCAATCTGGGGCAACATCATAAAAAGATATCTATTAATGCAGCCCAAAAATTTTGACTTATTTGAACATTAGGTGATTTTTTTAAATACTTTATTTTTTTTCTTCAAGTTACATCTCAGTAACAAACCCCTCCCTATTCCCCGTTCCTATCCCGCCCTTCCATCCTCTTCCCCCCAGAAGTTTCCCCTTTCAGTCCAACAGATGGTTACTTCTCTTATTACAGTAAGTATTATACAAAACAACAGATATAAATATGCCACATTTATGAGAGTTAAATGGCCCAGTATACCTTCCCAATGTCCAGTTTATACATATTTGGCCCCTGACTTTAACATTCTACTATCTAACCATCTCCTTGAGTTTAAAGGTCTATATGTGACTCAACATTCATACTAACTTGCAACACACTTTTAAGAGTATCTTCTTAGTTCTATAACACCCTCTTGATTCCTAAACAACTCAAAATTTAAGTATGAGACTCTAGCTGTCTATTCTTCAACCACCTCAGAGACCTGAGAGGGATAAATATATCTGCTTATATAAGAAGCGCAGGGCCTGCAGCTTCCAAAACTAAGAAAGGACATACCAATGACTGCCTGGACAGTTCCATTAGGTGATTCTTTATGATTGTTTATCATAAGTTGGTTGTATGGTCTTAGACATGAACTTTGTGGGTGATGACCTTGCATAGAATTTTAAAAGTTACTTCAAGGGCATTTTCCAATTAGAAAATCTTAGACATCAGCACTACAAAGTTGGTTATATCAATTAATAAATCAAGAAGGTGTTGTAGGCAGCAAGTTGGGATGCTGGAGAAGGTGATAATTACCTTTAGTAATTATTGAAAATTAGCTTCTGCAGTAATATTTAAGAAAATAGATGTCAGATTTTTAATAAGTAAAGATTCTTCAGTTGAAAAAAAATTGTCGTATACTTACTTAACTTAAGGCAGAACATCTTCCTAACAAAGATGTTCATAAAATCCAATAATTGTTTCCTTGGAGGGCAATATGTAGTGAAAAAAAATCTATGATGAGTCTTTTGCATATAATTGTAATGGAGATAGAAGATGTGTTTTCGGTTTGTTCATGTCATAGGTCTATAATTAACAATTTACATAAATCTAGATTAAATAGAAGAAGTGAAAGATTATGACAAGTTATGTGGATCTGTAACTATCGTATTATATCATACCTAACCTAGAGTTAGTGAATGAATTTGCTTATTTATTTGTTCTTTTAGAGTTTTGTATAATGTGTTTCTTCTGATATTCTTTTGTGTTGTTGTACTTTCTTTGGTTTTAATTAATTTACTTATTTGTTTGTTTTACATCATAATCGAAACCCCACTCCCTCTTCTCCTCTCAGTCCCACCCTCCCACCCACTTTCTCCCACACTGCTCTCACCTGGTATGAACTTACCCTGACACATCAAATTGCATCAGGACTAAGTGCCTCCTCTTTCACTGAGATAAGTTAAGGCAGCTCTGGTAGGAAAATGGGGTACAGAGTGAGGCAACAGAGACCCAGTGTGAGATAGTCCCTGCCTCATTTGTTAGGGAACTAACTTGAAGAACAAGCAGTCCATCAGCTTCATATGAGTAGTGGGCCTTGGACCAGATCATTCATGTTCTTTAGCCAGTGGTTCAGTGTCTATGAGACCCCCTAGGCCCAGGTCAATTTGCTATGTAGGTCCTCTTGTGGTATTGTTTTCTCCTCCAACTCTCTCAGTCCTTCCCCTAAGTCTTCCACAAGATTTCCTGAGTTCTGCCTAATGTTTGGCTGTGAGTCTCTGCATCTCTTTCATTATCTGCAGGTGTGTTAAGTTGCTGTCTGCAAGGACTGGAGAGTACCATTAATAGTGTCAGGGGTTGATTCTCTCCCATAAGGTGTATCTCAAGTTGGGCCTGTCATTAGTTGGCAATTCCTTCAATCTTTATTCCATCCTTTAGCTCTGCATATCTTGTAGACAAAACAAATTTTGCATTGTGGGTTTGGGGTATAGCTTGGTGCTCCCCTTCCTCCACTACAAGTTCTGACAGGCTACCAGATGGGGTCACTTCAGTCTTAGTATCTCTCACTGCTAGGAGTCTCAGTTAGGGTCACCCCCATATCCTCCTAGGACCCTCTGCCTTCTTGTCCCAGAGAAGCCACAGCATCAGTTTCCTATTCCCTCTCACACCCCTATCAGCCCCCCCCATCCCTGCTCTCCCCACACATAATTTCTGCCCTCTCTCCATTTTCCTCTCCAATCCCTCTCTCATCCAATTTCATCTCACCATCCACTTCTGATGTCTATTTTATTTCCCCTACTTAGTAAGATTCAAGCATCCTCTCTTGAGCCCTCATTGTTACTTAGCTTCTTTTGGTGTATAGATTGTTGAAACTGAAACTTAGTTATCAATTATGCTTATTAGTAAATATAAACTCTTATATTAAGTCAGGAGAGCAGCAAGCGGGCTGGCAGGAGGTCTCCAGGCCTGGCTCACCTTAACTGGCTCCCTGACCTGTCCAGGGGATAAAGCCCTGGACCAAGGTAGTCTTCACCACCTAAAACCTAAACTCTGTTAACTAATATATTTATTAATATCTATATACTGTGTGTTATATTAGGCCAGGGAAACAACTGGTGGCACCCTGGCAGGGTAGTTTCCAGGGCCTGCCAGTAGGCCTGTGGCCAGAAGCCTATAGGCCTGCCTTAGCTAGAGGGCTGTAGACCTTTTAACCTGAAACCCACAGTGGCCTTTTTCCCAACACTAGGACATTTTTATATTTCAGTGCTTAGCCTTTAGCTGGGCAGACTCTCAACTAGCTCATCTAAATTAATCCCAGACCACGTAATCCCAACAAGCCATGTGACTTGCTGTACCTTCCAGAGCTCTCAGACATATCTGACTGCTTTCATGTCGCCTGGTGGAAAGAGAGCTTCCTCTGTGTAAAACCCAGGGTTCCTTACTTCGTCCCAGGAAGTCACACCTTCCTAGGCTCTTTCTGCCCAGCTAATTGGCAATCAGTGACTTTTATTAACCAATCAGAGAGTGCCTCAGAAAGAGCAGTTTCCAGATCACTGAGCACTGAAAAAAAGCCTCTGAGATCCAATGTATTAGACCTTTCTCCAACAGAATGTGGCATGGTTATCTTGTACTTAATGGCTATTATCAGCTTATGAGTGACTACATGCCATGTGTGTCTTTCTGGGTTTTGGTTACATCACTCACTATGATCTAATTTTTCTGGTTCCATCCATCTACCTGCAAATTTCATGATGTCCTTTTTTTTTTAAATAGCTGAGTAGTATCCCATTGTAGAAAGGTATCACAGTTTCTTTGTCCATTCTTAGCTTGAGGGACATCTGGGTTGTTTCCAATTTCTGGTTATTATGAATAAAGCTGCTGTGAACACAGTTGAGCAAATGTCCTTTGGTGAAATACATTTGAGGTATATGTTCAGAAGTGAAATAGCTGGGTCTTGAGGTAGAAATGTTTCCAATAGTTTATATTTTGAGATTTATATTTTCTAAAATTTAATATCTTATCATTAAAAGATGGCAGTGGCACACACCTTTAATCCCAGCACTTGAGAGGTAGAGTTTGAGGATCTCTGTGAGGTCAAGGCCAGCATGGTTTATATAGTAAGTTCCAGAATAGCCAGGGTTACACAGAGAAACCCTGTATCAACTCTCCCTGCACCCCTCAAAAATAAATAGGTAATCAAATCAGGCTGAGGAAATAGCTCAGTGGTTTAAGTGCTTGTTGTTGCAAGTGGGAGGACAAGAGTTCAGATTCCATACAGCCTTGTAAATCCTTGGTGAGTGTGTTTGTCTACTTGTTATTCCAACTTAAGAAGTAAGATAAAAGATGTCCTCAGAGAAGATGGGTATCAAAATTATCATACTGGTGAGCTCTGGTTTTGATTCAAAGACCCTGCCTCAGTGGAAAAGGTAGAAGAATGACAGAGGATGATTCCTGACCTTGGACCTCCACAGGCATATGTCCCTGTGCACTTATATATTGTCAAATGGATGCAAACATAAACACACATTCACAAGTGCTCCCCTCGTCCATCTGACATTTTCATGTTTTCTATTTGTAGTATCTCTACCAATCTTGCTACCTTTTTGTTTGTTTGTTTGTTTGTTTGTTTTTGTTGTTTAATTTGGCTAATCAATTATTTCCAAAGCAACAAATCAGGAATCAGAAGTTGCCAATTCCTACAAAAGTGGCCTAAAATAGGATCTCTGGCCCTGTCTTTTACTGTGGAAACAACCTAGAAGATATTGATGAAGGAGAAACATAATTAAAGAATTCATACCCCTTTTACAGTGTAAGTGAGATTTTATGATATAATTTATTAAATAATTTATATATAATGAGAGCACAGAAATATTTACATATTGTGTAACAGAGAAGAAAATGGGTCATCAAGAAAAACCTGAGTTGCAGATCTGATTTCCTCTCCAGCTTCATGAATAACCAAGAAGAAAATTGTAACATTATTATTATTTATGTATATATGTTTATGTTCATGTGTATATTCATGTGCATGAAGGTGCCTACTGTGGCAGGAGAGATCACCTGGTTCCCTGGAACTAGAGCTATAGATAAATGTGAGCTTCCTTGTTCAAGTGCTGAGAACCCAACAATGGAACTTTGCAAAAGTAGAAAACACGTAACTCTTGAGTCATCTCTTCAGACCCAGGAGAATAAAAGAATAAAAGAAGAAGAAGAGGAAGAAGAACTATTGAAAAATCAAATTCTAGAAGAAAAGACATAACACTCTAAGAGGCTTACAGAAACAAACAAGATTCAAGATTAGTGAGAATTCAGTATACATAACTGCTTACTGAAAATAGTACCTGTTGCATCAATACATCAGCTAAAAACTTCCTGTTCCTTGTGTGCTCTTTGGCTGAACTGCTGAAATCCTAATGACAAAGAGCAGAATCACCCCCAAGGAACTGCTTCTAAAGAGGTCTACATCCCCTTCCCTACCCACCTTCTTTGTTCCCTATCTCATAATGTTGAGTTGGACATACCTAGAAGCATTATTTTTTAGCCTTTTTTATCTATTTGTCTGCTTATTTGTTTGTTTTTTAGTTCTCTCTCCCGGGCAATGAGACACTTTTCACTGGTGGTACTGCCTCGTAGACCCCATATGAATGAGGAGGCTCTTGGCCCTCATACGACCTCTCAACTGAGATGAGGGACTGTTATGTAAGGACACCCCACCCCAGAGAAATGGGATGGAAGTGTTAGGAGATAAAGAAAAAAAAATGAAATGTGATGTTTTGACCTTTTACTACTAATTGTCATAAACTTGTTTAGGATAATTAAGAAATGCAAACTAATGGTTATGCAAGCCAGTCATTCTGTTAGGTACTATGGCAGCCTATTATAGTTATTTTCTAAGCTAATCAGAAATAAAGCTGCTAAGAGACAAGCAGCATCTGCTTACCCTAATAGAAGAGACAGATAGGGCCTCTTCAAAAACCTCAAGAGATCTGCAGAATATGGCATTCAAAGATGTTTTCGTAACTTTAGATTTTTTTATATCAAGACATATCAACTCCTGACAGCACCCCCTATTCTACCCCAAGTAGAAGATAAGCATCGAAGAATCTCTAGTGGGAGATGATTGAATTAGTCGCAAGCCTATCTCTTGGTAGGAAAAGCCCCTTGCTCCAACTGTAGACAGAATGCTGTCCAAAAAGGACAAAACCTGGAAGCAGGTAAGTCGACAGCCTAGCTCTGCCAAGACAGAGTAGGCAAGTCCTTCATAACCCCTGCTCTACAATCAATGTCTATCAGAGAAAAGGGGCCAAATGACTGAAGATCGATGCTGTAATGTATGGAGAGAAAATGGGAACTGTCCAGGCAGCCACTGGTATGTCATTTCTTAGTTTTGGAAGCTGCAGGTCCTGTACTTCCTATAAAATCAGATATATCTATCCCTCTCAGGTCTCTGAGGTGGTTGAAGAACAGATAGCTAGAGTCTCATAATTGAATTTTGAGTTGTTTAGGAGTCAAGAGAGTGTTATAGATCTAAGAGGATACTTTTAAAATTGTGTTGCAAGTTAGTATGAATGTTGAGTTAGATATAGAACTTTAAACTCATGGAGATGTTTAGATAGTAGAATGTTAAAGTCAGGTACCAAATACATATGGACTGGACATTGGGAATGTACACTAAGCCATATAACCCTCATAACTGTGGCCTAATTACCTTTGTTGTTTTGTATTGTATTTATTATTATAAGAGAAAGAGCCATTTGTTGGACTGAAAGGGGAAACTGTAGGGGGAAATAAGATATACCTTAAACTTAAAAAAAAATAAAGGGAAGAGGATGGGGGGTTGAGGGTGGGAAGGTCGGACTGGAGGGGGGAAGAGAGAGGGGACTGCGATTGAGATGTAACTTGAAGAAATAAAAAAATAAAGGAAAAAAAAGAAAAAAGAAAATCACAGATAATAGCATGCAAAGTATGCCCATAGTAGCCGGAGGACAGAAGTCTTAGTTGAAGATGGACTGGGTCCCGAGGCTAAATAAAAAGATAAAAATGATCAAGAAAGCCTAAACATCACAAGCATAATTTCTGACCATTGTGATTTGCCTTGATTTGAGAATTCTAAGGTGAACACTTCTATAACTATGAATTCCACCATCTTTCCATCCATGAAGGATGATACTCTCTTTTATTTTTTTCAGGGTTTTTGAAACAGGTTTTCTCCATGTAACAGTCCTGTCTATCCTCAAACTCACTCTGTAGACCAGAGTGGCCTTGAACTCATAGTGATCCCTCTGCCTCTGCCTCCTGAGTGCTGGGATTAAAGGCGTGTGCCACTTAAATAGTTGGTGGTTTGTCAGGTAGTTCATAGAAACAACAAGAAAAGTAACCAATACAATGGATATTGATGCAAACCCATGAACAATAGTGGAAGGCAATGAAGATACAGGGCGGGCAGGGTATAGTGACTTGTCAGGTGATCTTCTAAGAAGTTAGCCTGTAGTGGAAGGGAATGGAATGCATCAAGGATGTGTTTAAGGCAGTTGGACGGACTTAAGTTTGTACTTTTCTTGTTATAGGTTCTAGATTTTTAAATATGTATTTCAGTTTTTCAATTATGGAAAAAAGTCTAGAATCCTGTTAAAATGTGTCTCAGTATCAAATAGTATGTCTTTTTTTTCTTTAGTTCAACTCTAAATTCAATATCAATTGTTCAAAATGTCTAGGAATAAATTTTCCTTATTCTATAATTTTCTGTAACCCTGTCACCAGGAAAGTTTTCTATAGTGATTTAGAAAAACAGAGAATGGTATAAAGTCAAAAAAAAATATAGAGTCCCAATAGAAAACCTTTTACTCAAAATACAACTGTATTATTATTATTAAAATATACAGCTGTTATATATTTTGTGATAATTTTTACATGTTTAAATTTCTAATTAATGTATCCAAATTAATCAATGAATAACTTGGACTTTTATTGGTCAAATAAAAAAATGTATGCCTAAAAGAATGCATGCCTCTTTTATGAAGCTTATTTAAAAAATTTAACTTCATTTACTAATTATTTAAGTTCAAAGCCAAAATCAAACTTAAGGTTTTGTATGAACTTTAGTTTGTTGATGTGTTAATGTTGTATTTATTACATATGCATAGAGAAACTGTGACTATTGTAAACATTTTATTGAAAAGAAACAGAAAGATTGAAAATCAAAACCACTTAAATAAGTAGTTTTAAAACTCTGGGATATTTTGAATCACAAAAATATAATAGAACTGTCGATTATTTGTAATGATTAAAATTTATCTCCGAGAGAGATTGAATATTTATGTTGTGTCCTACTCTTACTTTCTATGGTTCTCAGTTACTCTCACATGGTTTCAGTTATCTGTATCCTAGAGAAAAACAGAAATGTGAAAAGTGAAAATTTCAAAAATTATAATATAAAGCATAATTTTAATCACCTGTTTATTTTGTATATCTAAGAAAAGAAAGGAGGAGGAAGTTAAAATTTGACATAGTTCTCTTATAGATTTCCTTTCATGAAGTGAGTACCCTATTTTTCTAAGTATGGTAAAGAATATTTTCGGCATTGACACCTTATTGGTCTCACTAAAAGATTTTTGTTTTTTTTAGCAGAGACAGGAGGATCACTATAGAATTAGTTGTCTTATAAATTCTACAGTTACAAGGAACAGGGTGGTGATGGTGCACACCCTTAATCCCATCATTCTAGAGGAATACACCCTTAATCCCAACACACTAGGGACAGAAACGTCACTAAAAGATTTTATCTGGTTTGAATACAATGCTTTAAGTGTTGCAGGGTCAGGTAACTAGTGGTTTCTAAGACATTAGAATAATCATAGAGGGAATATCCATAATTTTTGCATTAAATAACCTAGGCCCAAGGGGGGCTCACAGAGACTAAAGCACCAACTAAAGAACATGCATGAACTGGACTTAGACCCCTGACATATGTACCCTATGGTCAGCTTGTCATGTGGGTCCCCCAGCAAGTAGATCAGGGACTCTCTCTGACATGGATTCTGATGCCTGCTTTTTGATCAATTCCCCATATTCTGACTGCAGTGTCTGTCCTCAGTGAAAGATGCTATATTCTGGTGTGATTCTATGTGCTAGGGTAAAAGGGTATGTGTGCGTCTCCCCTTTTCTAAAGAGAAAGGGGGAGGGAGATGGGGGGAAGAGAGTGGGAGTGTGGAACCTGGAGGAGAGGAAGGAAGGGGCTACAATGGGGATATAAATTGAATAAATAAACTCGTATCAAGAGTAATTGAAGCAATACTTATAAAGTAATCATTCTCCCATCCTATTTTATTAAAATACAATGCAACGTTGGGCACCATTTGTAAAAAGAAATATGGCTAATTAAATTATTTACCCAGTATTTATATCATATTTAATTGATTTGGCAGCTGTTAATCTTTAAGCAGACATTAAAAATGAGCACACAGAGACCACATGGATTTTACCAAGCCTTGGCTTGAATTAAGCAATCTTGGCCCATCTAAGCTAGCTCTTAATTCTATTACCCAAATATGTGTGTGCCTCCTTCCTGCTGCTTCTGGTTGGAATACTTTTTTCTTCCTGCTGCTGGCTGGAATGCATTAATTCTCTGTCTAAAGTGCAGGCTTCCTGTTCTAATCCTGGGAAGTCCCACGTTTCTCTGTCTTTGCCCAATCTCAGGCCTTGACAGTTTATATAACCAATCAGAGTCAATGTAAATAACAGACAGCAAGCAGGACCAATTAATTAACATTTAGAATGCTTAACACTACCTCAACAATAATCACTAATAATAAGTCAGAAACTGCATGAAATGATTGTCCTAGTTTGAACATAAATTAATTTAGGAAGCAAAACTAATAAATCAATGTTCGCCAATTCCTGACATTATCTAATTGAAGAAAATTCATACCAGAAAATGCATATTTTACATATAGATATTCTACACTTAAATTTTCTGTGTCAGAATAAATTTTTATTTAAAAAGTTTCTGCAGTAAAACCTTTATTTGTAATAAATTGTATCATTACAATTTTAGGATGAAATATTGTAATTATTTTAAGTAAAATGCTTAGATTAAAGAGAATTTTGTTACAGTTTATATAAATTACTGTTTAGAAATTAGAAACCAATATCTAGAAATACTATATTATGTCCTTAGAGGAATGAATGTTGTTTGAGTGTGGAAAAAAAATCCACAAACATTGCCAGCAACGAAATGTAATGTTATTCAAGATCACTCATTAACTTCTTTGTTTTAGCTTCATAGTTATAAAAGTGAAAGCATGGTTGTGGCTCCATAGCCTTTTCTTACTTTTAAAAACATTTTAATTTCACCTTTAATTTGTAAAGTATATTTATGAATCTCAATGATATTGATCTAACATCTTTGCATTCATTTTTACACAAACGTTTCGGCATTTTGTTTTTCTTTTTTCTTTTTTTTTTAAATACTTTATTTTTTTTTCTTCAAGTTACATCTCAGTAACAAACCCCTCCTTATTCCCCCTTCCACCCTCTTCCCCCCAGAAGTTTCCCCTTTCAGTCCAACAGATGGTTCCTTCTCTTATAACAGTAAGTATTATACAAAACAATAGGTATAAATATGCCACATTTATGAGAGTTAAATGGCCCAGTATACCTTCCCAATGTCCAGTTTATACATATTTGGCCCCTGACTTTAACATTCTACTATCTAACCATCTCCTTGAGTTTAAAGGTCTATATGTGACTCAACATTCATACTAACTTGCAACACACTTTTAAGAGTATCTTCTTAGATCTATAACACCCTCTTGATTCCTAAACAACTCAAAATTTAACTATGAGACTCTAGCTGTCTATTCTTCAACCACCTCAGAGACCTGAGATTGATACATAATTAAGAGTATATTTAACCACAATTGAATAGATCTTGTATATTGATACAAATTTAAAGGTAACGCTTCCTAATGGTATCATACCTAGAGATACTTAAATAAAATGTGAAGCTCTGACCTCTTGATACCAACCGTCTAAAACGGTCTAGGATAGTTAAAACAAACTCCTAGTCATGCAAACATGTCACTTTGTTAGCTACTATGACAGTCTATCACAGATATTCTCTAAACTACCCAGTAATCAAGTTGCTAAGAGACAAGCAACATTTGCTTATCTAAATACAAGAGATGGATAGGGCATCTTCAAAAACCCCAAGAGATCTGCAGAATATGGCATTCAAAGATGTTATCTTAAATCAAGATTTTTTTTTTGATATCGAGATATATCAGCGCCTGACAGCACTCCCTATTCTACTCCAAGTAGAAGATAAGCATCGAAGAACCTCCACTGTAAGATGGTTGAATTAGTGACAAGCCTATCTCTTGGCATGAAAAAAACCCTTGCACCAACTGCAGACAGACTGCTGTCCAAAAAGGACAAAACGTGGTAGCAGGGAAGTCGACAGCCTAACTCTGCCAAGACAGGGTAGGTAAGTCCTTCATAATTCCTGCTCTACAACAAATGTCTGTCAGATAAACAGGACCCAAAGGCTGAAGACTGATGCAGGAATGTATGGAGAGAAAATGGGAACTGTCCAGGCAGTCATTGGTATGTCCTTTCTTAGTTTTGGAAGCTGCAGGCCCTGCACTTCCTATATAAGGCATTTTGTTTTTCTATTGTTGATATTTGATATTTGAGGTTCTATTTTAATAATAACATTCTTGCTTCTCTTTATTCCATATAATCCAGTGGTTCACAACTCATGTGTTGTAACCCACACAGGGGTTGCATATCAGATATCCTGCATAGATTAGACAGTTATAATTAGACATATAATTAGTTATATTACTGTTTATAACAGCAGCAAAATTATAGTTATGAAGTAGCAACAAAATAATTTTATGGTTAGGGGTCACCACAACAGGAAGAACCATATTAGAGGGTTGCATTACTAGGAAGATTGAGAATTATTGGATATTCTTATATTCTGCTCTCCATTTACCTTTAAATTCAAAGCCTTTCTTATTCACCAATTATTATTGCTTAAATATATGTATTTGCATATATATCCATATTTGGGTATATATATGGACAACTAATTGTTATGTTTTTACATATAGAGGACACTTCTGGTCATAGATTTATCTGTAGTTCTTTGTGAGGAGATGAGGCTTCATGGGCTTTTCCCTATCCAGTTTGGTGTGTTCCTTAATTCCTTTCTTTTTCTGCTCACATTTGAGCTGTAATGTTAATATTAAGATTTGCAGGTATAGCTTCTGATATTACTAGGAGATACAAGCTGAGAGTAAAGTTACTGATTTCTGGCTGTTATGTTGCAGGATAACCATTATACTGAACCCCAATTGTGAACTGAAAAACACTTGTTTCATATTGTGGTGTGACTCAGCCGTAGCACACACCTTTAACACAAGAGTTTTCTGTGTACTGTAAACAAATAACTGTGGTATGGCTCAGCACACTAGCACACACCTTTAATCTAAGAGCCAAATAAAGTCAACTGTAGGTCAAGAGACAAAACAAGCAACCAGTCAAAGGGAATGAACATAAGTAAACAGAAAGGAGGGACATTGAGTTAAAGGGTATTTAAGAAAGTGTGGAGAAGGAGAAAGGGTTATTTTCCTTTTGGGAAATTAGTGGAGTAGTTCAACTTGGTGCTTTCTCTGCCTCTCTGACCTTACAGATTTTCATCCTAACATCTGGCTCCTGGGTGTTCATTGGTAAAATCAAATGACTGTGATTTAAGTTTTGTTAAAAATAATACTCTTATAATGTTTTAGTCCCCCTCCTCTGCAATTGTCCCTGAGCCTTAGTTGCAGAAATGTTTCATAGATGTATTGATTGGGACTGGGCTCAATTCTGTATATTGATTAGATGTTGTTTAAGGCAGCAATCTATATCTTTTACAAAGAGAAGTGTCCTTGATTAGGAATGAAGACTATACTTATCTGGGAGTATAAGGAAGAATGTTTATAAACCGTTTTACCAGAATATGCTGTTTTAGTAAATTAATTGTTACAGATTCTCCTCTAATAAAAATTATTTTTAGTAGCACTAAGGAGTTAGCTGGGTTTCTAGTACCAGGCATGGTTTCCCTATGGTTTAGGGGCCTTAATTCCAATTAGAGGGAAGTTAACTCCTGTATTTCACCCATGGGGTTATCCTACTATGTTGGTCATTGTTGTGATTTAGGGAATGTAGCCATGTAGGAATGTTGGTTGCTTCCCTCCTGTGGAAAGTTCTATAGTCCCTTCTAGTACCAAGAAATCTAGTTCTCAGGGGTAAACATTGAGGTCAGTCCAAGTTCAGAGGCCATTATTTTCTGTTTCTGATGTGTGTACATTCTTTTTTCATTAATGTTTTACTTAAGAATGCCATAGGTATGAGTATTTTCCCAGCATGCAAGCAAACCACAGGTTTCCATTGAAGCTTCCAAAAGAGGGTGGCATAAACCCTGAAACTAGAGTTACCTATTTTTATGAGTTATCATGTGGCTCTGTGAACCTAGCCTAAGTCCTCTGCAAGAGCAGCAAGTTTGCTTAACTTTGTAGTCATCTTCCCTGCCCCAGGTTATACATTCTTAAAATACATACACTAATACCTTGTAGCTAATGTGGATATCCATAATGAAGCTCTTTAAACATTCCCTTGAAAGAACAATATTTCCAAATTCAGGTGGAAATGTTTTTCTCTTCCTTCCAAGTGCACAAGCCTGATAGAAGTTAACACCATAGAAAGGGTCCATGGCTTAATTATAGAAAGGTCATTTAAGGTAAGAGTGTTGGTAAGGCTGAAGATGTGTTCTCATTAGCATAATTGAATTCTGGATTTTACTATGCCTGCAAGGCATTCCCCCCCCCCTTGGATTTCACTCTTTGTAAACTAACAAATTATTTCTGTATGTAAACCAGCTTGAAATTTTGAGTAGATTGCTTCTCAATTGATTGAAGAGTTAGGAAGTCCACTGGTTCCCTTTCATCCATTCCCTTTTATCCTCTTTGAGTTTTTACTTGTGTAGGACCTGGAAGTCTCACACAGAAACACATCTACACTTCCCTCACAAATTTGAGTATGGGCATAGATATAAATCTGGGCCAATGTGAAAACAGAAAAAGTCATTAGAGAAGACATCATGGACACTACTCAGAGAAGATCTTCAGTCTTCTTTCTCATTCAGTTTGGAATGTTCACAAAGTTTATTCAGAACTATTTCTATCTCTTTGATGTGGAAATATGAATTTAATTTTTAATCTTTTATTTTTAAATACATAGTTGGAAAGGCAAAAATGAATCTTAACTTACAGCAATTCCTCACCTTACTCCAAATCCCTAACAACATATTTTGTAGATATCCTACCCATATTTCATTAGTCAAGCAAATTATTTAGTAGTATTCTGTATATTTGATTATCTATTAATGTCTATATATATATATTTACTTATTTGAATGTATATGAAACCTACATGATCCAGAGGTAATCACCATTCTGTATTAGCATGTGCCTTTAGGATGTTTCATGAAGATGTTTCTATTAAAAATCTCAGAGAGTTCTCTGTAGTGATGGCTAT
Organism: Lophiomys imhausi; assembly: GCA_907164525.1. Lineage (NCBI taxonomy): Eukaryota > Metazoa > Chordata > Mammalia > Rodentia > Muridae > Lophiomys > Lophiomys imhausi. Next base: position 24,143,445 of record CAJQZJ010032188.1, on the reverse strand, counting down.
TCAAACTTCACTTCATCAATAATCTCTTTAGCTCCCAACAGATTTCTCACAATTCTTGGTCACATTGATTCTAATGTTTTTTTCTTCCATCTTTTTACTATAAGGTAAATATGTTTCCCCTTGATAAGCAAACTATTGATTTCCCTAAAATGTACATTGCAAGTTTGACATCTTGCTTAGAATGCAGAGGAAATGATGAAATTAGACATTATTAAGAATGAGGGTTGAGAAGTATGGAATGACAAGTCTTAAATACTTTCCTTGCTCATTCTTTAGGACTCCCATAACAAAGCTCTGAATCACACTCACTGAGGCCACACCACGTCCTTAATCACAGTTCTCCGAACTGAGTATTCTATGTCCCCAATTCCTCTCAGAGCTATGAGAGAGTGTTTTCCCAGGAATTTTTGCACATGTTTAGATCTCCAGTCAGTTTAAGTGAATCAAAGGAAAGTAATTCTGTGAGTTCTGGTCTGTTTGGGTGGATAAGGAAGGTCAAAGGTCAGATGCAGAAGAAAGCCCCATAACAGTGCCTGCAATATCTTTGAAAGAGCCAACTGAAGGACTGTAATATGGAACCAGACACTGAGGAGTCATGGAAAGCTCTTGAAATATAAAGGTCTCAAACCCTTTGCTAAAAACCAGAGGTCAAAACTAACTGCCTAGACATCTACAATCTAGTAGCCCCAGATGACTAGTTATAACTATGTAGGAAATCTGTTGATTAAGATTCCAGATTTGCTAATTCAAGTCTCAAAAAACTAAGGGAAAGAAAAATCTGTATTAAGAATAAACTAGAAGTTTCCATATATAACTCAGTGCCAGAGTACTAATCTAGTATGTGTAAAGCTCATGGTTCAATCCCAAATCCTGCTTATAAACAAAAGAAGGAATTAAGTTAGAGCAGACAGCTGAGTGGTCACAAGACCTGCTTTACAACCATGAGCACCTGAGTTTAGATCCTTGGAACTTGTTTAAGACAAGCACTGTTGTGCATATATGTAATCCCAGTATGTGACAGCTGTTAGAGGAAGGTATAATACATTGGTTCTCAGAGGCTGATTTCAGTGCTCAGAGATCTGGTAACCACCTTTTCTGAGGTACTGTTTCATTGATTAATAAAAGTATTTGATGGCCAGTTAGCTGGGCAGAAAGAGTATAGAAAGGTGAGACTTCCTGGAAGAAAGGAAGAAGAAAAGGAAAAAAGGAAGAAAAGACAAAGAAAGGAACCCTGGGTTTTACACAGAGGAAGTTTTCTTTCTGCCAGGAGATATGGAAGCAGAAAGATGTGTCTGAGCGTCTGGAAGATATAGCAAGCCATATGGCTTTTTGGGATTAGGTGGTCTGGGATTAATTTAGATGAGCTGGTTGAGAGTCTGCCCAGCTAAGGGATAAGCATTGAAACACTGAAAGGTCATAGTGTATTTAATTATTGGGGAAAAGACCACCATGTGTTTCATGTTGAAAAGCCTACAGGCCTCTAGCTAAGGCAGGCCTAAAGGCTTCGGGCCACAGGCTTCCCAGCAGGCCCACCAGCTATCCTGCCAGGCTGCCTCCAAATGTTCTGCTGGCCTAATATAACAGTTTATTGTTATTAATAAATATCCTGCAGCTGCCCCACCATTTGTTCTTCCAGGCCACCAGCTAGGCCTACAGGCCTCTAAGGCAAGTCAGGGTTGCCAGTCTCCTGCCAGGCCATTGGCTGCTCCACTAGCCTAATATAAAAATTTATGGTTATTAATAAAGACATTAGTTAGCAGAGTTTAGGTTGCAGGTGGTGAAGGCCACCCTTGGTCCAGGGCTTTATTCCCAGGACTGGTCAGGCCTCAAGTTAAGGTGAACCAGGCCTGCCAATCTCCCGCCATCCCACTGGTTGTTCTGGTGACCTAATATTACAATTTATACTTATTAATAAATATAATTGATAACTAAGTTTTAGTTTCAGACAGCAACATGGAAAAAGTGCTCAGGAGATTTTAGAAGCTCAGAGTGAAAGTTATTCTCTGATCACCACATATGCTCAGTAGTGTGCACTCTAGCATATACATGCCTATATTCTCACACATGAATACCACCTCATACACAAATCTCCCTGCACCCCCAAATAGTCCACTTATAAGTGTTCACAAAAATTATAAAGAAGAAGTAATTGGGATTCTACTGCTCTTTTCAGTCATTATCTAATATATATTTATTGTTGGAGGATTGAGGGAAATCCACCAAATTTTATGGAATTTGGCATGCTTGAAAAAAAATCCTGGTTGTTTTTCAACTTTTGTTTCTAAAATTTATACTTAAATATGCTGTCATTAAGTTAACTTCATTAGACTTGACTTTTGTCTCTCAAACTCTGATACATAAGAAACATAATGTTTTGATAAACTGTTTTCACAAACTGAAAATTGAAAAAAAAATAAGAAAACTTTGTAACTGAAGTTTTTAATTATTATTTAACACTTATTTATTTATTACTATATTCACTTATAACAAACACCAACAATTTTTTAACTATTAATCCTATAAATTCCTACAACCCCCTTAACCTATCCACTAAATCTATTGATAATTATTTTTCTAACCTTTTAGAATGATACAGTCTCTTGGGCAGGTCCTCAGTCGTCAGGAACACAGTCTTTGTTGTAGATTCTTTAACACACTTAGCAGTCCTTTTTCTGGATCTCTCAGATGTAGGTTCGTCAGGGTAAGTTGGTTATTGCAGTCTCACCTTAAATAAGGCTTGATGCTTTCTTCTCTCTGGGAGACCCCAGCCCCTTCACATCAGCAACTCTGCCGCTCTACTTCAGAGTCCTTAAAGCCAGGCACAGTTTCCCCTAGGCCACTGATCGGACAG
>CAJQZJ010032188.1:24101045-24125594 GCA_907164525.1 Lophiomys imhausi | reverse complement strand
AGAACACCCTCCCCACCTTCTGGGGATGGGACGTTGTTCTCTTAAAATGACTTCCTGCTGATTTGGGACGTAGTAAACCTGTTTGGGGCCCAAATAAGAATGGAAAAATGGTTAAAAATGTTAATAGAATCATTTGATGTTCAGTCCCTTTGTTCTCAGCTATTTAGATGTCCTACGAAGTTCATAGACAGAAGCTGATCTTCAGAACTTTACTGAAGATCTGGCTGGAGTAGTCTGTGGAGCTGAACGATCTTAGCGATTTTGAGTTGTTGTGGTTATAGACTTTTGAGGAAACTGCTATTGAAGAAGTCTGCAAGGCTGGATCATCTGGGCCACTCGTCTTCTTTGGTGTCTGATCTGTTTTCTGCTGAGGTTTCCGTTGTCCAGTTGTCCCTGGATTCCTTGAATGGATGCTATAAATCTCCTGGAAAGATAAGAACAGACCCCTGCCCTAATCCTAACTCTGGGACAATTACCTTTTTTTTGGGGGGGGGGTCAGGTAATATTTTTCCTGGAGCAAATTTGGTTTTTTTGATAATATATAAAGTATTACCTTTCAATCCGGATTAAAGAAGAAATTATTTTGATATTTTGGAGCTAAACAAACCTTTAGTGTATATATTTTGAGATCTCAAAGGACAATTTGTTTGAATTGCAGCCTGCCTTTTGTAAGTAGCTTTTAAACTTAAATCTTTCCAAATCCTATGTGCCTGTCTCTGCATTCTAAATTTTGGGATCAAAGACATGTGGTTTCCAACTGATGGGATTAAAGATGTGCTCCTCCACTCCTGGATCAAAGTTTTTCTCTGTTTAGAGCTTGTTTTGTATCAGGTGGCCTTGAGCTCTGAGATCTGCCTGTTTCTGTCTCTAGTGTGTTGGGATTAAGGGTGTATTTTTCCCCAATGATGTGACTAAGGGTGTGCACCATCACCACCCTGTTTCTTGTAACTCTAGAATTTATAAGACAACTAACTCTATAGTGATCCTCCTGTCTCTGCTGGAGGTAAAGGCATGGGCTAACACCATGCATTATTTTACTTTAGCTCTAAGTTTTTTCAACTCTTGGAGGTTTGTAAAACCAGGTTGAACAGCTGTCACCTTTAATTTATTTACAGTGTTTTAAACCTGTTACCTGCTTTTTAATGCCAAACCATGGAAATAGCCTATACCTCTACAAAAAAAACCAAAAAACAAAAAAAAACTTTTAAGCTGCTATCAAGTTTGTGTAATCTCTGTAGCCACCTGCAGTCTAACATTCTAATCTGAAATTAAGGCCATTTTCTTTTCATGCCAGTAAGGTAAATTATAGTTTGAAAATTTTATATTGTATTTTTATTATATTTTTAAGCTTACTAACTCTTTTCTTAAAAAAGTATTATTTATTTCTAGAACATAGTTTCCTCCCTCCTCCCCTCTTGGCCCCTCCCTTCATCTCTCCTTTCCTCCCTCTCTCCTTCCCTCCCTCGCTCCCTCCCTCCCTACCTCCCTCCCCCCCTCCGTGTTCCTCTACTTGGTACTCTCCTTCTCCTCAGATGAGGTGGTTCCTCACATATCATACTCCCTCAGATCTTGCGTCATGTGAGGCCCAAGAGCTTACACTCGTACTGGAGCTTGATAAGGCATACCATCTAGGGTGTGGGGTTCCACTAACCTGCAGCAGATTCCATGACTCACTGGTGGGTAGAATTTTTCCTAGGAAAGATATGCTAGGTTCCTGTCTATTTGGGTGTGTGGGATGTAGGATGTAGTTATCCTCTGATGTATGGTTAATATCCATTTGTAAGGGAATACATACCATGTTTATCTTTCTGGGACTGCGTCAGCTCACTTAGGATGAGCTTTTCTAGTTCCATCCATTTGGTTTTGAATTGCATGATTTTCTCATTTCTGATAGCTGTGTAGTATTCCATTGTGTATATGTACCACAGTTTTTTTATCCATTCTTCAGCTGATGGAAATCTGGGTTGTTTCCAGTTTCTGGCTATTACAAATAAAGCTGCTATGAACAATGTTGAGGCAATGTCCTTTTGGTTTCGTTTCAGATCTTTTGGATATATGCCCAAGAGGGGTATGGCTGGGTCTTGAGGTAGATTTATTCCCAATTTTCTAAGATATCTCCAGATTGATTTCCAAAGTGGTTGCACAAGTTTGCAGTCCCACCAGCAATGGGGGAGTGTTCCCCTTTCTCCACATCCTCGCCAGCATGTGCTATCATTTGAGTTTTTGATCTTAGCCATTCTGACAGGTGTGAGATGGAATCTTAGAGTTGTTTTAAGTTGCATTTCCCTGATAACCAAAGATGTTGAACATTTCCTCAAATGCCTCTCAGCCTTTAGAGATTCCTCTTCTGTGAATTCTCGGTTTAGCTCTGTACCCCATTTATTGATGGGGTTATTTGATTTTTTGGTGTTTAATTTCTTCAGTTCTTTATATATTTTGGATATTAGCCCTCTGTCAGATGTTGGGTTGGTGAAGATCCTTTCCCACTCTGTAGGCTGCTGTTTTGTTCTAAGGACAGTGTCCTTTGCCTTACAGAAACTTTTCAATTTTATAAGGTCCCATTTATTGATTGATTGTTTTAGTGCCTGAACTATTGGTGTTCTATTCAGGAAGTTGCTACCAGTGCCAATGATTTCAAGGCTTTTTCCCACTTTCTCTTCTATTAATGTTAGTGTGTCTGGATTTATGTTGAGGTCCTTGATCCACTTAGACTTAAGTTTTGTACAGGGTGATAAGTATGGATCTATTTGCATTCTTCTACATGTTGACATCCAGTTAGACCAGCACCATTTATTGAAGATGCTTTCCTTTTTCCATTGTATGTTTTTGGCTTCTTTATCAAAAATTAAGTGACCATAGATGTGTGGGTTTATTTCTGGGTCTTCAATTCGATTCCATTGGTCAACTGGTCTGTTTCTATACCAGTACCATGCTGTTTTTATTACTATTGCCCTGTAGTACAGCTTGAAATCCGGGATGGTGATACCTCCAGATGTTCTGTTATTGTACATGATTGATTTAGCTATTCTGGGTCTTTTGTTATTCCATATGAAGTTGAGAATTGTTTTTTCCAGATCTGTAAAAAATTGAGTTGGTATTTGGATAGGAATTGCATTGAATCTGTATATTGCTTTTGGTAAGATTGCCATTTTTATTATGTTGATCCTACCTATCCATGAACAAGGGAGATCTTTCCATCTCCTGATATCTTCTTCAATTTCTTTCTTCAGGGTCTTGAAGTTCTTATCATACAGGTCTTTCACTTGCTTGGTTAGAGTTACCCCAAGGTATTTTATATTATTTGTGGCTATTGTGAAGGGTGTTGATTCCCTTATTTCTTTCTCAGCCCATTTATCTTTTGTGTAAAGAAGGGCTACTGATTTTTTTGAATTGATTTTGTATCCGGCCACCTTGCTGAAGGAGTTTATCAGCTGTAGAAGTTCTCTGGTGGAATTTTTGGGGTCACTGATGCATACTATCATATCATCTGCAAATAGGGATACTTTGACTTCTTCCTTTCCAATTTGTATCCCCTTGATCTCTTTTAGTTGTCTTATTGCTCTAGCTAAAACTTCAAGTACTATGTTGAAGAGATATGGAGAGAGTGGGCAGCCTTGCCTTGTCCCTGATTTTAGATGGAATGCTTTAAGTTTCTCTCCATTTAGTTTGATGTTGGCTATTGGCTTGCTGTAAATTGCTTTTATTATTTTTAAGTATGGTCCTTGTATGCCTGATCTCTCTAAGACTTTTATCATGAAAGGGTGCTGTATTTTGTCAAAAGCTTTTTCAGCATCCAATGAGATGATCATGTGGTTCTTTTCTCTCAGCTTGTTTATGTGGTGGATTACATTGATGGCTTTTCTAATGTTGAACCACCCCTGCATCCCTGGGATGAAGCCTACTTGATCATGGTGTATGATACTTTTGATGTGATCTTGGATCCGGTTTGCAAGTATTTTATTAAGTATCTTTGCATCCATGTTCATAAGGGAAATTGGTCTGAAATTTTCTTTCTCCGTTGGGTCTTTGTGAGGTTTAGGTATCAGGGTAACTGTGGCCTCATAGAATGTGTTTGGCAGTATTCCTTCTGTTTCTATGTTGTGGAAGAGTTTGAAGAATATTGGTGTTAGCTCTTCTTTGAATGTCTGGTAGAATTCTGTGCTGAAACTATCTGGGCCTGGGCTTTTTTTGGTTGGAAGACATCTAATGACTTCTTCTATTTCCTTAAGGGTTATAGGACTGTTTAATTTGTTTACCTGTTCTTGATTTAACCTTGGTAGGTGGAATCTATCAAGAAAATTGTCCATTTCATTTAGATTTTCCAATTTTGTGGAGTACAAGTTTTTGAAGTAGGACCTAATGATTCTTTGGATTTCCTCAATGTCTGTTGTTATTTCCCCCTTTTCATTTCTGATTTTGTTGATTTGGGTATTTTCCCTCTGCCTTTTAGTTAGTTTAGCTAAGGGCTTGTCTATTTTGTTGATTTTCTCAAAGAACCAGCTCTTGGTTTTGTCGATTCTTTGTATTGTTCTTTTTGTTTCTAAGTTGTTGATTTCAGCCCTGAGTTTGATAATTTCCTCTCATCTGCTCCTCTTGGGAATGCTTGCTTCTTTTTGTTCTAGCTCTTTCAGGTGTTCTTTTAGGTGGCTAGTATAGGAATTCTCCAGTTTCTTTTTGAAGGCACTTAGAGCTATAAACTTTCCTCTTAGCACTGCTTTCAATGTGTCCCATAAGTTTGGGTATGTTGTGCCTTCATTTTCATTGAGTTCTAAGAAGACTTTAATTTCTTTTTTTATTTCTTCCCTGACCCAGAGGTCATTGAGGAGAGAGTTGTTCACTTTCCATGTTTTTGCAAGCACTCTGTTGTTTTTGTTACTGTTGAAGCCTAGCTTTATTCCATGATGGTCTGATAAGTTACAAGGAATGATTTCAATTTTCCTGTATCTTTTGAGGCTTGCTTTGTGACCGACTATATGGTCGATTTTGGAGAAGGTTCCGTGAGGTGCCGAGAAGAAAGTGTATTCTTTTGTTTTGGGGTGAAATGTTCTGTAGATATCAATTAGGTCCATTTGATTCATGACATCTGTGAGGTTCATTATTTCTCTGTTTGGTTTCTGCATTGTTGATCTGTCCAGTGGTGAGAGTGGTGTGTTGAAGTCTCCCACTATTAATGTGTGAGGTTCAATGTGGGATTTGAGCTTCAGTAGTGTTTCTTTAATGAATGTGGGTGGTCTTACATTTGGGGCATAGATGTTTAGTATTGAAATTTCATCTTGGTGGATTTTTCCTTTGATGAGTATATAGTGTCCTTCCCCATCTCTTTTGATTAATGTTGGTTGAAAATCCAATTTGTTGCATACTAGAATTGCTACTCCAGATTTTTTCTTGGGTCCATTTGCTTGGTATATCTTTTTCCAGCCCTTTACTTGGAGATAATGTCTATCCTTTTTGCTGAGGTGTGTTTCTTGTAAACAGCAGAATGTGGGATTCTGTTTTCGCATCCATTCTGCTAGCTTGTGCCTTTTTATTGGGGAATTGAGTCCATTGATGTTGAGAGATATTAATGACCAGTGATTGTTACTTCCTGCCATCTTGATGTTGGTAGAAATAGTGTGTGAGTGAGCTTCTTTCCTTTTGTTTTTGCTGCAGGCATGCTATTTGCTTCCTGTGCTTTCTTGTGTGTAGTTAACCTCTTTGGGTTGAAGTTTTCCTTCTAACATCTTCTGTAGAGCTGGATTTGTGTATAGATATTGTTTGAATTTAGCTTTGTCATGGAATATCTTGTTTTCTCCATCTATGTTGATTGACAATTTTGCAGGGAATAGTAGTCTGGCCTGGCATTTGTGGTTTTTTAGGGTCTGCAAGATGTCTGTCCAGGCCCTTCTGGCTTTTAGAGTCTCTGAAGAAAAGTCAGGTGTGATTCTGATAGGTTTGCCATTATATGTTACTTGACCCTTTTCCCTAGCAGCTTTTAATATTCTTTCTTTGTTCTGTACATTTAGTGTTTTGATTATTATGTGGCGGGAAGATTTTCTTTTCTGGTCTAATCTATTTGGGGTTCTGTAAGCTTCTTGTACAGTTATAGGCATCTCTTTTTTTAGATTTGGGAAATTCTCTTCAATGATTTTGTTGAAGATATTTTCTGGTCCATGGAGGTGGGACTCTTCTCTTTCTTCTAGTCCTATTATTCTGAGATTCCGTCTTTTCATTGTGTCCTTGATTTCCTGAAGGTTTTGTGTCAGGACTTTTTTACATTTGACATTTTCTTTGACAGATGTATCCATTTCTTCAATTTTATCCTCTGAGCCTGAAATTCTTTCTTCCATCTCTTGTATTCTGTTGGTGATGCTAGTATCTGTAGTTCCGATTCTTTTCTTAAGGTTTTCCAGTTCTATGGATGTCTCAGATTGGATTTTCTTCATTGCTTCAACTTCCCTTTTCAGGTCTTCCATTCCTTTAAGTGCTTTATTCATTTCTATCACCTCCTTTGCAGTACTTTGTTGTTGCTCTCTGAGGGATTTGATTTCCTCCCTTAGGCCTTCTATTATTAATATAAGTGTAGGATTAAGGTCATTTTCCTTTGCTTCAATTGGGTTCAGCTGTCCAAAGTTGTCTGTAGCATTATTGCTAGGATCAGGAGACATCCTATTGTTTTGGTTTTTTTTTACCATGTTCTTGTGCTGACCTTTTGTCATCAGATGGACCCAGGTGTTATCTGTTTGTTTCTTTTGTTACCTGACCTTGGTGCTCAGGAAAACTCCCTGCCCTGGGGGTTAGCTGATCCTGAGATCCTGGTGTTTACCTCCAGATGGCGGGCAGATTCCTGTAATAGACTGACTGGCTCTCGGAGAGGAGGGTGGCTGCTGCTCTCCTCAACTGCTTGTGACCCAATTGGACCAATATAGAGGGGATTGGAGTGGGGAGAGGGTTAGCCTCTGAGGACTTGGGAGCTGACAGGTCTCCTCAGAAAGGCAGGTAGAGCTGTGGTTGGGTCTGTGTTCTCTCACTGACCCAGTCGTTCTGGCTCCCCAGCTGGGCTGACTGTGCAGGCAGGGAGCTCCACCCACAACAGATGCCGGCCTCAGTGCGCCTGTTGCTGACTGCCTCAGATGCTTGGGTGCTAGGGTGAGTGACCCCCCCGCCCCAGTATTTGTGGAGAACACGCTGTCCCGGGTTCTGTTTGCAGGCAGTCTTGGCTCCTAATTGCTTTGCTGTGACTGGGTTAGGTCTCTGCCTCTCTGCTACAGTGCACACTGTGCCACCATGTTGGAAACTCCGGATAAAAATAATCTCACTTACCTTTGCTCTTGTGGTGGGGCTCGAGTGCAGGCTGGATATCAGGCAGACAGGCGGGGCCGCTGGTCTGTGGCTGGAGCCGTGGGCTGGATCCGCTCCTGGGCTAGATCTCTAGCCAGAGCTCCTCTCCAGACCAGACCGGTGATGGAGCTGGCTGATCTCAGGGTTGTGTTCCCGGGAACTGCGTGGGCTCTTTTACCTGGTGACCGGTCTCAATGTTCGCTGTGGGCATTCAGATACCATCTGTGTTTCACTGTAGGCTAGGGGACCTCACATTCACTCCACAATGACTAATCTCATTCACCTACTACTCAGATGCACTGCTCTATGGTCGGCGCCATCTTGGATCCTCACCTATTAAGATTTTTATATATAGACCAAAAGACCTGCTCAACTGGTTTATTTCTTCAAAGCTAATATCCAAGTAAACTAATTCAGTCTACTTGCTATCTAACAGAATTATTCTACTTAATATACTTACTATGATAGCTAAATCAATACAGAGTGAGATATTTCCCGAGAATGGTCATTCAACATCTCATTGGAATTAACAAAGCACACAGGTAGAATAGACAAAATCTCACACAAACCAAGAAATATTTGGTATATTTTTATGGCTAAATAACCAAGTTTAATATTGAAAAATGACATGAGTATTTACTTAAAATGATCTAGAGTTTACAGAAATTGACCTCATTTAGCAGACTAAAAATTCAAAATATTAAATGTAATATATTCAATAAATATTTTTTTTCAAAATATACTATTACTTTATAACAGATTGTTCCCAAACCAACATTCAATTACTACAAATTTACATTCTATACCTGATTTTGTTTGGCAAATTGGGTGTCTTCTAATTCTGTTTCTTTCTCTAAGTAATATATAGTAAACTAGTACTGACAGGCAGAGAAGTACAAAAAATATACTGTATATCACAAAAGTGATGAAAGGTGGAATCCACTGTTCAGAATGTGAGTGTGTTTAGAAAAAAAATGTTCATAAAAAGGGAGTTAGAGAATTCAGCCACACTTAAGAAATAATGCTATTCTCAAAATATCCTTTAATTCTTGATGTCTACAATTTTTTAACCTGTTGCCATAGTAATAATGTTAAAGTTGAAATGGCATCACTGCTTTTTCTTATTAAGTCAGGAGACAGTCTTTGGTATCTTGGGAGACCAGGTACAAGAAATTACCTATAGCTGTGTGGAAGAGAAATAGAGAGCGAGAAAATGAAATGTGTTTGAATTTAGGTGGATTAATAAAATTTCTACCACTGGCTTAAAACAGTTATACCATGTATATTCTTGATGAACTTACTACTGCTGACACTCTTTAGTTATTCTGGAACTTTATATATATATAAAATCAGGCTAATGTTGCATCAAGTTAAGTCAATACCCCCCTACCTCTATCTCAGGTACAGAGATTAGAGGCATGCACCATGCACCATGCCTGGCCATATTACTATGTTTATAATCTGAAAAAAAAATGGAATGGGAATTCATTGTAGTAGCTTTAACTGAATTTTCAATTGAATACATAAGTGTGAGTCATTGACCCTTCTTCCATATGAGCAATTAAAATTTAAAAGTATCACCAATTACCTATTTCCAAACTTATATTGTCTTTAATAATATTATATTAGCTATTAAATGACTAAGACAGTAAATATTTATTAAATATGTATAAAATTGATACAAGTTTAAAAAGTCAGTAATTCTAACTTTGTATATAACTTTATGTCCATAAGTTCTAAATATTTTAATTGGCATCTTTGTAATTACATTATTATAAAGCATTTACATTGATAGTAAATAAAATGTCATTACACTGGAGTTATTAAATATCTAAGGATAATTCAAAATAATGATAGTTTACTGTATGCTTCAGTAATTTGTCAGGAACTATCTTTCAGAGTATCTCTTTTTAATCACAGGATAGTAGAAAAAGGCCTTTCAACTATCATGAATCTATCAGAGACTAGGATATTGACATGATGACATTGTAGGACAGAAGTTCTCAGTACAGATTTGTCATATTTTTACAGTTCTCTAAAATGGCAATTACAGTGTATATTTACAAATAAAATTCAGATAACTATATACAACCAATACACCAAAAGGAACAGAAACATAGACTTTGTTTCCCAACAATAAGACACTTTACCCTAGTGGTGCTGCCTTGTAGGCCCCCCCCCCCCCAGTGTATGAGGAGGCTCTTGACCCTCATATGACTGCTGAACTGGGGGGGGGGACGGTTATATAGGGACACTCCGCTCCAGAGGAAAGGGATGGAAGGGATAGGGGGTAGAGGGCAGGACTGGGAGGGGTGGAAAGAGGACACTGTGATGAAGATGTAACCTGAAGTAATAAATAAATATTTTTAAAAATTTCATTTGGGATATCCAAACAAGTTAATGAGCCAAGTGTACACAAATAAGAGAGAACCAAGATTTTTTTCACTAAAAATCTAGAAAGATTTTCATAGAAAGTGTGAGAATGTTTATCCTTGTACAAACTTTAATAGCAAATTCATCACAAATAAATAAATGATAAGATATAAATTTGTAAAACGTGGTATGGTAAAGGCTAAGGGATAGGAGGACAGCTTAGAGAAGAAAGTTCATTTTGGAATTCATTAGAAGAAGTAAAAGGATGAAATATGGGCTGAGAATATTGTAGTGAGTTTATCAATTTCTATTCTGTTCATGAACTTGAAAAGAGTAATATTTCTACTGTGACAAACTGGATACTGGACAGTAATGAGAGTATACTGAAACGCAAGACCAACACATTTTCAATTACACTGTTACTGAAGACAAACATATGCATAGAAAATTATAGTGCTACACTTTCAGGGATCCTATATCATTATCATACATACCACAATTATCCTCATATACTAGACTCTACATAAGAATTGCAGTACTGAATGAAACGTGAATAATTTTTTAATTTTCCATTTTGTAAGCTAATCAACTAATAATAAATTGGATGTCTCTCAATGTAGCCAAAGTTTAGCTTTTGTAAAAAATTAATTTTTTTTATTTTATTCATCGTTTTTCATTTTCCCGATTTGCACAGCAGTGGAACTGCCTGCTAGCTATTTTATCAAATTATCCAAAGGTATTCTGTAGCCCTTGACTTTATTAATATCCTACCTTGATATCAAATGAATATGTCCTCTCAATTGGCTGACTTGTAAAATGTTTTATTTACTCTTACTTGAAATGTTTTTTTTTTCCTTGAAATCCTGAGGCACTCTAGGCAGTCCAATTTAAGGGTAATTGTTGTTCCTCTAGGAGTAAAATTAGCAAACATTTAGATTCCAGAGATGACTGATATAATCACCTGAAAAATCTACTTCCTACTGGGTGTAGGAATTGACAAAATGAATGTACTTCTTAAATATTTAGAAAAATACAAATGTATCAAAGTTAAAAAGGATAATTATCCATTCTAAGGACAACCAGGTTCTGATTGCTACCAAAAAAAAAAAAACAAGAAATCTGCTGGGATGACATACTGAAACATTGCCAAAATAAGTACAAAGTTCCATGTGGAATATAGAATAACACATATATTACATGTGGAAGATGATCTTTGAATGCTTGTTTATATCTGTTCATAAGAAAGTCATTTTGAAATAAGTTGTTTTACCAACTTAAAAAACCCAGCTTCAAGGTAATTTATTATACTTTAACTATGAACTTTTCTGACTTATGACATAAACTATAAATTCTATACATGTTTAATAATATTTAAAGTTAGATATATTTTCTTTTTAAAATATTGCTTTAGAGTTGTGTATATGTCTAAGTTGGCAAATATCCTACCACATGTGCATGAGAGCTTGAATTTTGATGCCCAGAAGCATGAATGGGTTTAAAGCTAGTCAATTCAGAATATATTGTAACTACATCATTTTGGAGGACGAGACAGAAACAGGAAGATTCATGAAGGGTATTGACAAGTCTAGTCAAATCAGTAAGCTACAGATTCATTAAGAGACTTAATCTATATGAATGAATAAATACATAAACAAACAGATGTGGAGCAATTAAGAATAGGCCCTTAGTGTGTATCTCTGGCATGCAAACACAAACACATATACATACATGCATGAACAAATATATACATACAAACACACACCAGGCTAAGAAGTACATGCGACACTCAGCAAAACATGTAAACATATACATACATACATACATACATACATACATACATACATATACATACCAATACTTATATTTGTAAACATAACCACTAACGAAAAAATACTTTAAATGTATCTGTTTAGTGTATCAAAAATTTGAGAATTAAAATTTGATATTCTCTATGTTTATCATAGGATCTCAAGGATAGATATATGTATTTGGCATATTGTTTATTCTTAATTAGCTCATCTTATGTGTACTGCACCATTCTTCATGATAGGCATGCTTACTAAGCTACTAAAGAGTAATTTTCACTTCTTTTGTTTGTTTTTGTTGTTTATTTGAGTTTGTGTGTGTTTGTTTGTTTTTCAAGTCAGGGTTTCTATGTGTATCTTTGGGTGTTCTGGACTCAACTTTGTAGAACAGGCTAGCCTGGAACTAAAAAATCTGCCTGCCTCTCTCTGGAGTGCTGGAATTAAAGGCACCAGGCTAATCTTCACTTCTTGGTGTCCTTGTGCATCCCTATGCAGTCACCTTTTGCGTATATTTGCTTTTGATTAGAGGAATTAGCCATTCCTTCCCCCAGAATTTTATAAAATTTTTATCATATACTCTATTTGTTAGGGTTTGTCTTAGCTTTGCTCAGCAAATAAATTGTACATTTATATCATAACTCTTTCCCTTTCCTCTCTCCAACACCTCTATACTTCCTCTCTTCAACATTGATTGAAATCATATAAAAAGACACATACAAAGGAAAACGTACCTATGTTCATGGATTGAAAATATTCAAATTTTTAAATGTTCTCACAACTAAAAATCTCCATATTCAATTCTATCTCCACATAATGTCAATTGGAATCTTCAGAGAACCAGAAGATTCAATTACAAAATTCATACAGAAACATACACACAGATCACTGAGTAGTGAAACCTATCTTGAGCAAGAAGAATAAAGCAGGAAGTAACAAAGTATCTTACCTATTGACTTCAGATTATATTATAAAACTATAGAACCAAACAATGTAGCTTTAGCATAAAATAGATGCATAAACCCAAAAGGAACAGTATTAATGATCTAGGGGAAGCTCAAACATCTATAGCAAAATGACTTTCTGCAAAAGTGCTCACAACATGTGATCGAAAAGCTCAGTCTTTTCCATAAATGATGATGGCAAAAAAAATAGACATTCACATGTAGAATCTTTTCTTCATTTCTCATCACTTCAAAAATGAACACCAAGTGGACTTAAATGTAGAGCTAGACCTGTGAATCTACTAGAAGAAAACATACCAGCAATGATTGAGAAGATGTTAATTTTTTTCTGGATAAGAACCTTAAAACATAGGAATAAAAGTAAACATATGTTTTGTAGTGCAATGGGGAAATAAGCAAAGAAACATCTCGCAGAATATATTTGCTAAATTTACATGTTAATAAGAATGGCTGTATAACTTGTAGATAACCCAAATAAATGCCATAACAAAAAGACAATCTTATTACAATTGGTAATAGAATGAAATATTGATATTTAAGTTAAGGAGAACAACATGTGGATGGCAAATCCTTAACATCATTAATCAGTTACAAATATTTATCAAAATCAAAATGACAGTTGTTCACACTTATAAATTCAAGCATTAAAGAGACCAATGTTGCCACAAGTTCAAAGGCAGCATGGACTGTATAGTGAATTTCAGGGTAGCCATTTATATATAGCAAGCTCCCCAGCAAAAACAGAGAGGATAGGATGGGGGGGAGTGGCAGGGAGATAGATGAGAGGAGGATATTCCAGTAAGAATTGCTGTTATCAAAACAACAGAAGATGACAGATTGTAATGAAGAAGGAACGTTTCATATCATGTGTAGGAATGAAATTTAGAATATGTTCTGTAAGTAAATGTATGAGGGCGCTGCACAAAATAAAAATAGAATTGCCATGTGATCTAGTGGAGCAAGAATGTATTTATATCAAAAGTATGAGGCCATTTTGTTGAATAGGTGTCTGCTTTCTCATGGTCATAATGGCACTATTTACAGAAGCCAAAGAAAATGACAAACTCAGATTCATCGTTTGAAGGTGTGTAAGAAAAGTCCAGGACACATGCATGGAGGACATTATCTACCCATAACAAAGAATTTTTCTGTCATTTGCCTGTACCCTACAGATCCTTTTGTTAAAAAATAAATTAATCAGTCACAGAGGACATGAACCACATGACAGTGTTGATGTTTATTATTATTATTATTATTATTATTATTATTATTATTATTATTAGGGTTTTTTGAGACAGAGTTTCTCTATATAATCTTTGCTGATCTACAACTTGCTCTGTAGAGCAGGCTGGTCTTGAACTCATAAAGATATTCCTGTGTCAGCCTCCCAAGTGCTGGAATTAAAAGCATGTATCTCCTCCACCTGAGTATTTTTTATTATTTAAAACAATTTTAAATTTACATACATTTTGATCACAGTCTTTCCCTCTTCCAAGTGCATCCATATCCTCTCATCCTCCCTAATCAACAAACTGTAAGTTCCTTCACAAAAACAAACCAAAAACCCAATACAACCACAAAACAACCAAAATCTAGAAAACAAAATATATCATTCAAAAGCAGTGTTCCTCAACCTATGTAATGCTGCAACTCTTTGATATAGTTCCTCAAGTTGTGTTAATTCAAAATCTTACCATAGTGTCATAGTGTTTGCATTCATTCATTATTTTCAAATATAATAAAATATAAGATATAGCAAAAGCTATCACATCAAGGTCAAAAAGGACAAATCAACAGAAGGAAAAGAACTCAAGGGAGGGTACAAGAGTTAGAGGACCCCTCATTCACACACTCAGGCATCCCATAAAAACACTAAACTGGAAGTCATAAACAAGCACAAAGGAGCTGGTGCAGAACCTTGCAGTCCATGTGCATGCTGTTCCAGTATCTATGAGTTCACATAAGCTTTGCTTATGCTGATTTAGAACACTTGTTCTCTACCTTCCTAATGCTGTGAACCTTTAATATCGTTCTGTTGGGGAAGGTCTAATAACATAGCTTCTGATAGGCTGATTTCAATGCTGAGATCTGGTTACCCACCCCTTCTGAGTAATTCTCTTGATTGGTTAATAAAAGTCTACATCTCCATGTCAAATGAGTGGTGTAAAAGTTGCCCTCAGCAATAGGAAGTTGGTGTCAGTTTGTAAACACCTATTACCTAACAACAAACCTTAATAATAATTATAAACTGTGTATTATGTGGGCAGGGCCTGGCAGGAGGCCTTCAGACCTGGCAGGAAGCCTGCAGACCTGGCAGGCCTTGCTAGTCTTAGCTGGAGGCCTGAGACCTGAGGTGCTCAGCTGGCCCATATAATAAATATACCAAGACCTTTTAATGTTTCAACACTTAGGCCTTAGCTGAAGAGACCCTCAACTAGCCCATAGAAATTCACTCCACCACTTAATCCCCATCAACCATGTGGCTTGCTGTGATTTCAGAGCTCTCACACACACATATCTGTTCACAACTGTGTCTCTTGGCAGAAAGAGAGCTTGCTCTGTATATTCCCAGGATTCCTTGGTTCCTCCCAGGAAGTTCTGCCTTCCTATAATCTTTCTGATTAGTTAACTGGCCATCAGCAACTTTTCTTATCTAATCAGAGAATGCCTCAGATAGGGCATTAACCAGATCTCCTAACACTGTTAAAAATCATGCATAAGACCTTTCTCCACAATGATGTTTCTACTGTATTAGGTTTCTATACTAACCCTCAAGTGCCCCTTAATTTTAGCTGTCTCTCTCCAAATTCCCTCCCACTATCCCCATTCCCCTTCTGTATACACACTTGACCCTCCCATTCCAGAACTCCCCAATCCACCAATAAGTATCTATTCTACTTGTTTTTCCTAATGTTGCTAATTATGTATTATTGAAAAATTGGTAGCTCCCATGGGTTGATGAGGAGGGATGATGTTGATCCATAAGTACCAATTTTCAGTTTTCTAGGAATAAGAAATCTCCTGCTAGAACAGCTATGGATAACAGTGGTTTTCTGTATATTTAGAGAAACATTAAGACAAGATTTTGACTAGTGATAAGTTTTTGAGGTTACATTGTGTTTATTCTAATTTTATTTAATAATTATAAAATGGACAAATTATAAAATGTCATATTTTACTTAGATAATATGAAAAATTTTGTATTTGAAATATTTATGAAATAAATGAAATGCAAATAAAAACATTAAAATTAAACAGGGACAATTAAAGTGAAACAACAGACTGAATAAAAAACTAATTTAACTGTCATAAAGGAGAAAAATATCTAACTTATGATTACCTGTTAATCTGCTTTTTTAATAGGGTCTAAAATATACTTAATTTTGTTTTGAGAATACAAAAATGAGAAATAAACATCATTCTCACTTTCAGAGTGGAAGATTAAAATGTCAAAATAAAAATGTTATGGTAAGCTTTATCATTGTACAAAAAATGGAGGTATTATTCAAGTTCATATGAAATACATAATCAGATATATAATTATATAGGTCCCTTTCATATACATATAAAATAGTAAAAGTCTATTTATATATAAATGTGTAGATGCAACTATAACATGCATATATTTACACATATTCATATAAATTAGCTGTATATTATGTGCTTTATTTTTCAAACCTAAAAATTTAGCAAATGAATGAATTCTATATATAAAATGTTGTTATTTATTTCTGTTGACAATGTCTAAGAATCCTTTCACAATCTTTTATACATTGACACAAATCAAGAAATCAAATGGAAACAATTTTTCCACTCTAATATTTTGATTCACCAGGTATGTCCTATGATGGCTTATTTCCAATATGTTTTTACAGTCTTTAAAATTTATCCTCTACAATTGCTCACATTTAGTAAGCTCAAGTAAAATAAGCAATTAAGTCTAAAAACAATCACCATATTTGTGACAAGAATGTTCATCTGCTTATCAATAAAGTTAACATTAGAATTTCCTGCCCCTTCTGTGGTGCAATTTACTCACTAAATTTGATCCATGTCATAACATAACTATTAAAGTGAAGTTCACAGTGTACACTTCAGGGATGAATTGAAGTCCCAGTATCTTCCCATCTCTATTACCACAGAAGTGACAAAACTGAAGAGGTGTCTAAATACTGCATTTGTCATCCCGATTCAGTATTTCACAACTAAATATTTAGAGTCTCAGGTGTTTTGTTTTTATTATCAATTAAAGGATTTATCCAAGTTTTGATATAAAATGCGAAAATATTTTAGACAAAGAAGTACGTTATTTTCTTTTTGTATTTTATGCAACTTTTTACATGGAGATAACACACACACACACACACACACACACACACACACATACACAAATACTGATATTCATTGGTCAGTCACTCTGGTCTGTCTGTGAGCTCCAGGCAAAGGGGAAAAAATGACTCAATACATAAGGTGAAGCATGATAGGGGAAGTCACTGAACACTGGCCTTTGGCCTTGGAACACACACACACAATGCCATATCGATGCACATGTTTATATTCAGACACACACACAAGCGCACACACATGCACACATGCTCGCACACACCACACAGGATATCTAAGCAACAAATACCTCTTTACAATGTCATGTACAGTAATACCACATTATTAGCTGAAAATCATCCCAGGAGGCATGGTTACAACATGTTAAAAGGTAAACAGAAACGTAATCAATCAATCCTTTCCTTCTGCCACTCACTCCAGTGGAGACTGTTGAATAAATATTTATGGGAATGTCCTTCAATATTTTTGAAGACTCTGAGGCATTCTGTGTTGGTGAGAGCTTGTGTAAATCCTGCAAATGTCCTGTAAGTGCCAGCCAATTGTATGAAGGTGGTGTGAGGTCAGAGCACGAGGCAATATAGACTGAGAGGAAGCACACTTAAAACCCACAAACAAAGGCATGACATGTGTAAAAGTTAAAAGAAATTGTAAGTCACAATTTTCCTTTTTCTTCTTTTATATTTTTTCATAAAATATAACTTGATCGTTTTCCCTCCCATAATTCCTTCCAGATTCACATTACCTCCCTACCCACCTAAGTTTATATTTTCTCTCTCTCTTTCCCTGCCGTTCCATTGACTTCTCCTCTTTCTTTTTCACTCTATCCCTAATCACAGGAACAAAAAATCAAAATGACAAACAATAAAAAACAGTAATACTAGCCCTCGTGTGACTGATGTGCTGAGGGGTAAAGAGAGCACCCACTTATCAACGTGGTCAAATCTCATGAGAACTTTTAGAGCCTGAGGCAGCCTGCACAGGGCCTACCTATGGCTGTGCCAGGTCCTCTGTATGTATAAAGTGACTTTCATTTTAGTGTTTTTATGGGGATTCTGAGTATAGGTATGAGTGGGTCCCTGTTTCTTGTGCCTTCTCCTAGGCTCTTTTCCTTCTGTCTGCTTTGTGAAATTTCAGTTTTATTAGGTTATTTTTTTAATATTGTAATATTTTATCTTATTATCCTTTAGAAGCCTGTTAGTTTTCTGTTGAGAAACTGGTTTGGAGATGGATAAGAGGGTAAGGACCCAAGAGGAATAGAGGGTGGGAAATTGTGACTAGTATATATTATTTGCGAAAAAATTGTTTTCAATAAAAAGAAAAAGAGAAGAACAACAAATAAGTTATGTTATTAGTTTCTACCTACGCTAAAGCACATCTTCATGGATTTTGTTGTTAATTTATTCCCGAAGAATAAAGAATTATCCTCTGCCTTCAACCAGTGACAAATTCAGCTTCCAAGTCAAGGAAATATTCTTACTCTCTCAAACATTTGTATGTAACAAAGATTATGTAAGTCTCACTCAAATAGTCTTGGTAATTGGAGCTGGATCTTTTGTCAAGGACATATTTAGGATTCTTTTTATGTCCAAAATTTTATTCCCACCTCCATCTTAGTTGGTAAAAAATATATTTTCAGAATGTAGAAATATCCCTTTTCTAAATATAATTTTGTTAAATCTCCAAGGATTTCATACAAAGTTTGATCATAGTTAACTCCTCCTCCCTTAAACCCTCTAATATCACCCCTACATCTTTATACACCCAGCTTGATTGTTAGCTCTATAAGAAAAAAACTCTACAATGACATATGCACTGCCAAGACACTTGAAGAAATTCTCAGCATCCTTAACCATCAGAGAAATGCAACTCAAGACGACTCTGAGATTCCATCTCACAACTGTCAGAATGGCTAAGATCAAAATCTCAAATGACAGAACATGCTGGCAGATTGTTGAGAAAGGGGAACACTCCTCCATTGCTGGTGAGAGTACAAATTTGTACAACCACTATGGAAATCAATCTGGTTATATCTTAAAAAATTTGGAATAACTCTACCTCAAGACCCAGCCATACCACTCCTCAGTATACATCAAAACAATTGCTCACCAAACCACAAGGACATCTCCTCAACTATGTTCATAGCAGCTTTATTTGTAATAGCTAGAAAATGGAAGCATCCCAGATGTCCATCAACCTGAGTATAGATTTAAAAAAAAAAACTGTGTAATGGAATACTACTTAGCTATCAGAAACAAGGAAATCATGCAATTTGCTGCCAAATGGATGGAACTAGAGAAGCTCATCCAGAGTGAGCTAATCCAGACCCAGTAAGATGCACATGGCATCTATTCACTTATAACCTGATTTTAGCCATATAGTCCAGAATACCTATCTTACAATGGACAGAGTGAAAGAAACAGGTATATGGACTTTGTTACCTGTTAGTGGGGCACTTTGCCCTGGTGGAGCTGCTGTGTAGGCCCCCTGTGCAAAAGGAAGCTCTTAGTCCTCATATGATTGATGATCTGAAGGGGAATGATATGTGAGAGCACCTCAGACCAGCACAGTAGAATAGGTGGGAGAAGGGGTAGAGGGTGGGAGGGTGGGACGGAGATTGGTGGAAGTAGGGAACTGTGATGGAGATGTATCATGAAATAATAAAAGTAATAAATAAATGTAAAAAAGAAAAAAAGATGAACTTGATCCCTACCTTGCCCACTTCATTCTGGTGTTTTGTGTGGCTTGAGTTCACACAAACTTTTACAAGTTATCACAATTACTGTGTTCACATGTGCTTCTGCCCTCCTGTGTAAGTGCTATGTCCTTGTAGACATGTACATGTGTGGCTTTTGCACTCTCATCTTCCTCCTTTCTATGAACATCTCTGAGCCTCAGGGTGGAGGAGTGTGATATAAATATCCCACTTGGGGTGAGAAGTCTCTAATCTATTCCTGCACAGATACCTATTGTGAGTCTCTGTGTTAGTTGTCATCAACTATAAGAAGGAGCTTCTCTGATGAAGGCTGAAAGATGCACGAGTCTGTGGTTATAAGAATAAATCTTTCATATGTCGAACCATCCCTGCATTCCTGGGATGAAGCCTACTTGATCATGGTGTATGATACTTTTGATGTGTTCTTGAATTCAGTTTGCTGGTATTTTATTAAGTATTTTTGCATCTATGTTCATGAGGGAGATTGGTCTGAAGTTCTCTTTCTTTGTTGGGTCTTTGTGTGGTTTAGAAATCAGGGTGCTGTGGCCTCATAGAATGAGTTTGGCGGGGTTCTTTCTGATTCTATTTGGTGAAAGAGTTTGAAGAGTATTGGTGTTAGCTCTTCTTTGAAGGTCCAGTAGAATTCTGTGCTGAAACCATCTGGCCCTGAGCTTTTTTGTGGTTGGGAGATTTTTAATGACGGTTTCTATTTCCTTAGGGGTTATAGGGCTGTTTAATCTGTTAACCTGATCTTGATTTAGCTTCGGTAGGTGGAATCTATCAAGAAAATTGTCCATTTTGCTTAAGTTTTCAAATTTGGTGGAGTATAGATTTTTAAAGTAGGACCCAAATATTCTCTGTAATTCCTCAATGTCTGTTGTTATTTCTCCCTTTTCATTTCTGATTTTGTTGATTTGGGTATTTTCCCTCTGCCTTGTAGTTAAAAGAATGAAATTAGACCCATACTTATCACCTTGTACAAAACTTAAGTCCAAGTGGATCAAAGACCTTAACATAAAGCCAGTCACACTAAATCTATTAGAAGAAAAAGTGGGAAAACCCTCGAACTCATTGGCACAGGTGACAACTTCCTGAACAGAACACCAACAGCTCAGGACCTCAGACCAACAATCAATAAATGGGACCTCATGAAACTGAAAAGCTTCTGTAAGGCAAAAGACACTGTCATTCGAACAAAACAGCAGCCTATAGACTGGGAGAAAATCTTTACCAACCCCACATCTGACAGAGGGCTAATATCCAAAATCTACAAAGAACTCAAGAAATTAAATGCCAAGAAACCAAATAATCCAATCAAAAAAAAATGGGAGACAGAGCTAAAAAGAGAATTCACAAAGGAGGAATCAATCCCTAATGGCTGAGAGACACTTGAAGAAATGCTCAGCATTCTTAATCATCAGAGAAATGCAACTCAAGAGGACTCTGAGATTCCATCTCACACCTGTCAGAATGGCTAAAATCAAAAGCTCAAATGACAGTACAGGCTGGCGAGGGTGTGGAGAAAGGGGAACCCTCCTCCATTGCTGGTGGGAGTGCAGGCTTGTGCAACCACTATGGAGGTCAGTCTGTCGATATCTTAGAAAACTTGGAATAGCTTTGCCTCAGGACCCAGCCATACCACTTTTGGGTAAACACCCAAATGACTCCTCACAGAATCATAAGTAAGTTTCCTCATCTATGTTCATAGCAGCCTTATTTGTAATAGCTAGAAACTGGAAACAACCCAGATGTCCCTCAACCGAAGAATGGATTAAAAAACTGTGGTACATCTACACAATGGAATATTACTCAGCTATCAGAAACAAAGACATTATTCAATTTGCAGCCAAATGGATGGAACTAGAGAAGCTCATCCTGAGTGAGCTAACCCACACTCAGAAGGATGCACATGGCATCTACTCACTTACAGTAGGATTTTATCTGTATAGTACAGGATATCTATACTACTACCAACACACCAAAGGGAACATGGACATAGACGGTTTTTTAGTTTTCTCTCCCTGTCAATGAGACACTTTTCACTGGTGGTACTGCTTTGTAGGCCCCCAGTGTATAAGGAGGCTCTTGGCCCTCAGATGACTTCTGAACTGTGGCAAGGGACTGTTATGTAGGGACACTGCACTCCAGAGGAGTGGGATGGAAGGGTTAGGGGGTAAAGGGTGGGAGGGCGGGGCTGGGAAGGGGGGAAAGAGGACAATATGATGGAGATGTAACCTGAAGCAACAAATAAATAAACGAAGAAAAAAAGAATAAGTCATTCTGGGTCATTTTAATTCAATGTCAATTTGGCAGAATAATTTTAATTGGTTATTCTCTAACTTCTGTGATCAGAGTAGCAATAGGCTTTTATCTCTGAATATGAAGTCAGGTGTAGCTTCCATCTTGTGGAATGGGACTTAAATGCAATAAAAATTGTCATTTATTTCCATTACTTATGCTACTATTACCACGGTGGGTGTGTCTTGCCAGGGCAGTCATTGTAGCTCACAGGGTTGCCATCTTGGTAAGATTAATGATTACTTTTCTCTTCTGTAGTTTGCATAGAAACTACTAGCAATATGAAATTTATCTATTAAAGATGAAGTTTCCAGATCAATAGTCACTTGATTTCTCTTTGTTTTATTAATCACATATATGGTAGCTTCAGCAATATGGTATTGTCAATTTTTGGAGAAGTAGCCAAGAGAAATGGCAACAGTATATAATGTTTGGGGGATCTATATAACTCCATTGGCCTACAACTCAATGTGACATAACACACTCCTAATATTAATGTCTTTATTTGTTTGCATATAGTGTCTAATTGAGGAATTTTCCCACTGTTATAGTGTTCCTACATTTTTAACTATTTATATATGAATGATGGAATTGCACTGGATGGAATATGTAGAGAAATACCTTGTTAGTAGTAATCCCTAAAGCAAGATATTCTTAACTGATCTAATTCTATGGCAAAAACTAAGTGGTAAATTATTTGGTTATTTAGATATTTATATTTTTCTCCATATGGGACCTGACCAAAGAGTCACAAACTTTAATTTCTAGATTGGAGTTCTGTCGCGTCCCTCTCGACCAGCAAGAACGACGCAACTCGCAAAAGCTCTTCTCAAGCAGTTTATTCAGGTCCCTTGAAAACAGTCTTCCGAAAAGGGCCGGGCAGACCCAACCCACAGGCTAAATACTAAATGAACAGCCAATCAAGTAAAGCCACGTAGTGCTATCTTAGAGGCCCACGTATGCGGAAGCAAGCCAGATCAGCAGTCTTAGCCAAATATGGACTTGTTTACCACCGAGAGCGCTCACCGTCGGGCTGGTGGAAGGCGGAGACCAGCGCCATCTTTAAGGCGCGGCACGTCGCAGCTCTCTACAGTTCCTCCTTTTTTATTTTTTCTAAAGTTGGTAGAAGTCCCTGGAAAGGTTTCGTAATCCCCCTATCTGGGGATCTCACGGTGGGCCTGAGCCTGTAGGAGGGCGGTGCTCAAACTCTTACCCGTCTCTGGGTCAGCCTCCCCACTCGGGACTGCCCTGTCTTAGGTGGCCGAGACTTACCCGTCAACTCCGTCACTGACTTACCAGACCCTAATATCCGTGGAACGAATTCCTCAGTGGGCAGGGACTATGCTTAGTGAAGATTTACTTCACGGCAGCAAGCCATGCCTGAGGGGACTGGCCCGCCTCAATGGCAACAAGGGCTTGTATAATCATGGCTGCGTTATGCTTTTGTGTGGCTCTCATTTTATAGATGCACCATAGGCAAAACAGAGAGGCTAGTATCATCAGTATCGCCAAAGAGCCTACGCCCGCCCACTCCTTAAGATGATTCATGGCTCGGTGTTGACAGTCCTTCAGCAACAGAGACATCAACCCGGGTGGAATTCACATGCATGATGGCAGTTCTCAGATTCTGCATCAGCTTATCAAACTCGCCAGACCAATTTCCTGTAAGATACTGAAAGAGTTGCTTAGACAAATTTGCAGCTACAGTATAATTTTGATATGGCACAGAGGTCACACACAAACCAGTCATTTTCCACTCACAGCCAATCTGGGCCACCTGCCACAATACATCCAAGGCCATGGCTACATTGGCTGACAAATTATTCAAGGTAGCGGCAGTCTGCACTGAGGCATCCAGGCTTCCAACCCCTTGTTCTTATAAGGGGTGATAGCTGCTTTACATTCTTTTGTACATTGTTCATACACAAGTTGTTTAATTAAGGGCATTGCCAAATCAGGGTCTCCAAATACCCTTCCAGCTGCTTCAACCATTATAGCCACGAAGTCTGAGAAAGGCTCCAGGGGATCCTGAATAACCTTGGTTAGATTGCCATTCACTTCCCCTTTGTTAGGCAATGATTTCCAAGCTCTGGTTGCGATTAAATTGATTTGCTCAAACACCTGAGCCGGATACCCAGTTTGTTGTTGAGCAAATCGACCTTGCCCAAGAAGCATGTCCACATCCCAGGCTGGGTTTCCTGCTGCACGATTAGCAGCAGCTTGTTCATTAGCAAACTCAATCAAGAAAGCCTTCCAATCTAAATACTGCCCAGAGGACAGGCAGGCACGTGCCAAGCTCCTCCAGTCACTAGGAGTCATGTAATAACGATAAAGAGCTTCCACCTGAGCTACAGTGCCTTTGCTAACTTTTTCAGACTCTGAGCTATCTTCTTCCGAAGTATCTTTCCCAGATTTGACCGAGCGCTCCTCTTTTAACTGCTCTAATGCCTCTTGTCCCTTTTCCACGGCCTTGCAATATCTCTGATCTTCTAAACAACTATGAACAAGTCTCCAAATAGGCCGTGCTCCTCCCTGCAATGTACCTTGCTCCCAGGCAAAATCTAGATCTCTCCCAAGCTTATCCCAGCAACTGATAAAGGCCAGCATTCGCTCCATTTCTGTGAGGCACTCTCTGCTTTCCTCACCTTGCTCTGCCAGTTGTGTCTTCTACTCGTCCGAATCACGGAACTTTATTGCTCCCTCCCGGAGACCTTATTGCCTCTTTACCGAGGTCCTT
>CAJQZJ010032188.1:24018572-24101035 GCA_907164525.1 Lophiomys imhausi | reverse complement strand
ATTGCCTCTTTACCGAGGTCCTTATTGCTCCCTCCCGGAGACCTTATAGTTCGCAACTTCCCGCGAAACTTTACCTTTAGTTCGCAATTTTCGTGAAACTTTATTGTCCCAATTTATCCCGGAAACTTACCAGTGCACTGCCCCTGACTGCAAGAGTTCTGAGTCTTTTCTGGTTCCCCGTACGGGCCACCACTTTGTCGCGTTCCCCCTCGACCAGCAAGAACGACGCAACTCGCAAAAGCTCTTCTCAAGCAGTTTATTCAGGTCCCTTGAAAACAGTCTTCTGAAAAGGGCCGGGCAGACCCAACCCACAGGCTAAATACTAAATGAACAGCCAATCAAGTAAAGCCACGTAGTGCTATCTTAGAGGCCCACGTATGCGGAAGCAAGCCAGATCAGCAGTCTTAGCCAAATATGGACTTGTTTACCACCGAGAGCGCTCACCGTCGGGCTGGTGGAAGGCGGAGACCAGCGCCATCTTTAAGGCGCGGCACGTCGCAGCTCTCTACAGAGTTCAATTATAATTTAAAAGAAAAGTAATATGAATAGAAATGATGATATTGTGAAAGCAATTCACAAATCAGAAAAAAAGACTGAAATAGTTTGAGAGATAATAAGAGGCCCCATCTGTCTAATTCATCAATCAATATTCTCTAGTTTTGCAAATAAAATATGCTTGACGTTACTCACAATAAGTGAGATCATTAGTGCACTTGCTCTATCTTTGTTTAAAATATGAGTAAACAATATATATTGACATCTTTTGTAAATCTAAAATTTCTTAAGCAATTTTCATCACAACCACTGACACTCTCCACATAGATTAGCAGGCTGGCAATGTACAACTATATCAAGTGGCTTAGACACGTTTGTCAGCTAAAGAGTTAATGAATATTAAATGAAGCCAGTCAGTTAGGGATATAAAAGCAAAGGTGCATCATTCAACAGCCACTTCTTTGTTATTTGTTTCTTGCTTTATTTCTCTTTCTCTTTTTCTTTTTTACATCTATTTTACAATAGTTTAAAATGTATAGAATTAAAATAATGAGGAATACAAACTGTTGAAACAAAAAAAACCACTCCTCAGCATCTCCTGGAAGCATGTTTATTTATCTTTATCTTCACAGTATCAGTATTTGACTGTGGATTACAAAGTCTCTATCTTCTCAGTAACCCTGTCAGTATTGAGGCTGAGTTACAGCATAGCAAGAAAGGAAAAGCAGATGGAACAACACATAGTTCCCCTGTAGATAGAGCTAAAATATGATACTACATATTTTATTTGCACTGATATTTGGTTGGTTAAGTGATATTGGTATGAATAACCTCAAAAGCATGTGTATGTGGATTAATGCAAGTTGGTCCATAGTCAAAAGGAAGAGCTTCCAAAAACACAAGCCCACGGGTGGTCCTGTTACTTGTTACTTGTAATGACTTTGCACACTGTGTGAACTAGAAATAGCAATTTTCAAAGAGATGCCAGATTTCTCTGCTTCTCAAGTTTCTTTCTGCTTATGAATATTACCCTCCCGATATTTTATGATATTGTTTTCCTTTATCACCCTTGTCATTTTTACTCCCTCTGTTATTCACTTTCTCCTACATCCATTGCTATCCTTGTGCAGTAAGAAATAGTAGCAGGGCTTCAGAACCTAGTTTCTCTTTTGCTTATAAAATTTACTTTGATGGATGAATAGTTAGTACTATTCTCTTAACATATGCCCAAATGAGCAATTAATCAGTGTAGGCATTCCTGATCACACAATGTGAAATAGCATTTTCATAAATGATCCCTAATAATAGTTTTCTGCACCAATACATGTCTAATTTCTTAGTACCACAACTCATGACAGAAATCCTTTGCAATGAATGAATATTGCCTAATGACCACCAATAAAACAAATTCTCCATGCCATTAAACATGCTTCCAAAATGTTGGCATGTAACTAACACTTGACATGTGTATTGTGGAATGTACCTGTGGCTCTTATTTAGGGCATTTTCCAAGCATGCAAGAGGTCATGGCTTCATTTTTGAGCACTCCAGAAAAAAAATGCTGAATAAGTAACAAAAATTGATACATGTATATTAAAATATAGAATGTTATCTTCTTCTAATATGAGTGCAATGTAAAGGTATTTATACTCATAGTTGGTATTGTGGTGGTACATTAATATATTTTTGTTTCCATCTCTTGATATCTTATTTCCTTGAAATACATCCCCAATATGGCTTTTGAACTATTATTAAAAGAAAAAAATTTAGTTTTAGTTAGCATAATAATTACACATATCACATTTAAGAAAAATTCTGTAGATGAGATATTTTACGCATTCAAAATTGATCATTTTAATTAATTAAATTCCTGTAATTGGATTTTGGCTGACAAAGAGCTAAGGTATTCTGAAATCTCTTCATAAATTATGCATATAATGTTTATGTTTACAAATGTTTTTATCTACTTGTACACTCTGCATAGGCTTATTCAATATCACCTGATTTTTATGTTCAATTTAAATAATACTATTACAGCTTTACTATAGTATTTTCTTGTAAGTTCACTAATACAGTAAGCATACTCCATCAATCAAATACTTCAAACACAAGTTTCATGTGTGGGAACCTGTTAATTTATTATTTTCCTTTTTATTCATAATGAATTATATAATTGAAATTTATAAAACATAGATGTTGTTTCATACATGATTTATATAAATAATTGTTTCATGTTATATCTCTCTGCCTGATTTGTGTAATGGAATTTCTTGTCTCTAATTTCAAAATAATGAGAGTGGGCAGAATTTTATTTGATAAAGCATCATCACTGTTCTCCTTGCAAACAAGAACTATTTACAAATAATTTTGGGATTTTCAGAAAAAATAATATCATCATACCTAAAGTATGTTAGAGAGATTACAAATATAGTGAATGAAGGAGTCACTGGATAGATGGATGGATGAATGAATGCTCTGTGCCTTGGCTTTAGGCATGAGTAAGTCAGAAAGTGACTTAATTTATGATAAAGTCAGTATTTAAATCAAAGCTTCTCTTTTTGTGAGGTAGCATCTCACATACCAAAAATGCTGGCTTCAAGCCTGCTCTGTAGAGTATACTAACCTTTCATTCTTGAAACTCCTACTTCTGGCTATTAATTTCTTAGCTTACACATGTATACTGCCATGCCAGGTATGTAGTCAAAGACTTCTTCCCTTAAGAACATTATTATTCCTCAAACACACATAGAGAACACTTGCTTTATATTATGAAAGAAGTGTTGCTCAAAAATTATTATGTACTAACAAAATATAAATAATTAATTTTGAGAAAGAAAATATATAAATTGCTAAATAATTTCCCAAGGTGCAAACACCATTATTTTAAAACAACTTGTTACTCATGAGTTTCACTTAAAATTGGTGGAATTCTATCTAAAATGCTCCATAGACAAGGCTCTTCACAATGGCCATCAGGAGCAACTAATAACTGGAAGATTATGCTTTTGTAGTTTACTATTTTGATGAAAATGAATTCTTTTCTCAAGCAATTACAGATTTATTATCAAAAAAGAGTATAGCTAGGTAATACCTATTAAACATGGATGGAAGGTTTTAGTTCAGAATGTTATTTTATAAATATGATAAATATATTTATTCATAATAAGCACACAATTTTTCAAATAAATAGTTAAGACACTTGTAACACAAATCACATAACCAGAAAAAAAAATTAAGGCCCAGGAAATAAATACTGTGTCAGAAGTCAAATTCCTATTAAGCCAACATTAACTGAGCCATAGTACTGAGTGCAATAAACAACACTGGCAAATATTTGACAGCACTGGAGCATCATTGTTGTTGTCACTACTATTCTTGCTTGGACCATGTTACTTGAAATAAATCCTGAGTCTGGGCAGACCATGCTCAGAACAAACAAACAATCTACTTAGATGTTTTAATTAGTTTTCCATAATAGTGGTAAAATGAGAGAGAACATATTGGCAAATGTACATATTTCCTTCTGGTAGGGGAAATAATTTCCATTCCCAGTGCTATGAACTTAAGCAGGAAGTGTGTCACACTAAGCCTTATTCTATCAGTGGAAGGTCATGATCTTGAAACACTTTCTTCATGAAAATTGTTTTGAGAAATAATTTTCCCCTATGGCTTCACTAAATTTGGATCATCCATTTTGACCCCTATTAACCCTTATTAAATTTCAGTTTACAGACTGTCTTCTTACATTTATTGGTTACACTCAGGGTATAAATTTTTAATTAATGTTATTCTAGTTGTAGTGAACAATGTATTACTTCAGCAGGCAAAGCATTCCAGTGTCTCTTGTGTAGGGGCTTCATCAAGCCCTGACATCAGAAACCACAATAAAACTGCTACTGGAATTACTTATTCTAACGTAATAATTGAACATAAAAGGAACAACAGCATCTGAAGAAAACATTTAAATGATGCATATCAGTACAGACCTGCTGCTAAGCACTGAGGAAGCATTGCCCAGTTTAGACTTCCTGTTCCTCAGCAAAGGCACAGAGAAGGCCTGCTTAAGGCTCTAGAAAGCATTCAATTCCTTCCTCCCAAGTTCAGCTCATGCATCTAAATGCAGCATAAGTTTTCCTGTAGATGACCACATTTCAGAACCGTTGGCAAAACACACATCAAAGAGATGTGATGGTCAAAAAAAGGAGGTGGCCTGAATAATTTACCAGCTACATATAGTTCTATAAAATATTAAAGAGACCATAGGGTACAATGAGAGTTCACAGAGATCCAGGCTTGACACTGGTTGCTTTCTTGCACACTAGAGGATTGGTTGCAATGATATTTGTGTAGTATGCCGGTGAGACAACAATTATAGTGGAGCTAATATTGGCTTTAATAAAAGTAAAACTAGCTAACTGAACATGTGGACCCTTACAAAGGGAAGAAGCTTAAAAGATTTAAACTTTCTTTAGAATAGTGGGCTGATGTCAAAACCTCAGTCCCATGTAACATTCACATTAGTCCAACACTGATTGAGCCATTATATTAACTGCAGTAAACAAAACCAGAAATTAGCTGAAAGCACTGGAGAATTATTTTTATTTTCTATTACCATTTATACTTGCACTGTGTTATTTGAAATAAATCCTGAGTCTGGACAGGATTGAATTACATCCCATTCTGGGTACTTTTAAATAAATTTATTATGATTAAGAACTGTTTGTCTGGCTACATATTTTCTGGAAAACTATGATAGGCTTAATCATCCCTTTAAAAATGAAAAGCAATTAAGTAGGTACATCCCATGTTGGGTTGTGTTGGCATGATTTCAAAATATAATACATATGCACATTCAATTTGTTTTATAATCTGGATACTCTCTTTTAGTGGCATGCTTTGTACTGCAGATACTCATACATAGTAAGAGTCCTGAGTAAAAACCTACATTTTATTTCCTTGCAACTCCTTGCCTCAGACGCTGATTGCGGTTCATGAATTGAAGCAAAGATATTTTTCCTTTTCACTTATTTTACTTGCAAATATAAAGAAAACAGAATATTTGTACCCATAAGTGATTTCAGTTTTTAAAAATATCTCAGTTAAACAAAATGCCATTTTGTTACTCCTTCACCTCTAACTGAAGTTACTAGGGAGAGTGTTTCACTAGGCAGCAGAGTAGCCCTAGAATTCTCCATCTGGATCATGGCCTTGAACTCATAGAGATCTATTTGTTTCTACCTCCTAAATCCAGGATTTAAGGCCCAAACCTCCAAGCCTGAACCCTAATTTTCTATTATTTTAAAGAATTAATTTTGTTTGGACTTCCTAATATTGTGGAGTGTATTCTCCCTTTTAGCTGATAACAAAATGTGAAGAAAAATGGACATAATGAGTCTAGTTTCCATAATGGAGACTTTCTACTGTAAGATAGGAATGTAAATTAATTAGTGTTAAATCACATCTAAGACTAGTTGTGTGTTTAAATTCTTGCAGCATTTAATTACATCAACAGTTTGGTTAAAACTACAAAATGTTGGTTTCCAGTTTCTGGCCAGTATTCTGTGACAAAGCCAACAGGAGGTAGTGAGGTAATGCTGAAATTCATATAAACATTTTACAGTTTTGAATTGTTTTCACAAATACAGCTTGTTATTTGCTTTTCACTGTATTTGAGATTGTTCCTATTATTGATTTTTAACTTTAAATTTGTATTTATATATTTCAATTAATTTTGAGCCCTGTCAATCATATTTTCTTTTATTTTTTCCTTTTTTATATGATGTATTTCTCTAATCCTCCATTTTGTTTATTGAAATTACTCTTAGTTCATAATAAAGATTGCATCATAAATTAGGATCCACACATAAGGGGATATCACCACATGATTTTTCTGCATATTTTTCTATGCCTACAATGCACATATACATGTGACACTGGAGTGTGTCTATCCATTAGAAAATATCTTGTGGGGTTTTTTTTTGTTTTTGTTTTTTACTATTTCATGGTTTTTGTTTTGTTTTGTTTTTAATTTATTTTTTTCTTCAAGTTACATCTCAGTCACAATCCCCTCCCTATTCCCCCCCTCCAGTCCCACCCTCCCATCCTCTTCCCCCTCAACCCCCATCTACTTCCTTTTTTTAACTTTAAAGTAGATCTTTCCCCCCCTCCAACAGCTCAACCTTTCAGTCCAACAAATAGCTCTTTCTCTTATAACAACAAATACAATACAAAACAGCAGAAATAATTAGGCCACAATTAGAGTTATAGGGCTTAGCATACATTCCCAATGTCCAGTCCATATGTATTTGGCACCTGACTTTAACATTCTACTATCTAATCATCTCCATGAGTTTAAAGTTCTATATCCAACTCAGCTTCCATCCTAATTTGCATTGCAATTTTAAAAAACATCTTCTTAGATCCAGAACACCCTCTTAATTCCTAAACAACTATGAGACTTTATGAGAGAATTTTGGATATTTCAAAACTTTTTTTTACACTTCCACGGATTTCCAGCAATTATTAATTACTTTAGATCTGCAAAAATTTATTTTTCTTAATTTATCAGAAATCTTTGTGGTTCTAGTTACCTACAAAGACATTTTCTTTCTTTAAATACTTTTCTCAGTGTTTAACAATATTTTTATATTGCTTTGTAACAGCTATCATGATCAGGGCTGAGGTAAGAGTTTTTGTACTTTAATGCTTTCAAAAAGAAGCCACTACAGTGATGCATATTGCATTTAGCATTATAAAAATATCAGTTAAAATTTGTTTAAATGCTAATGAACATGTTAACTCCTATAATATAGGGGAGACTTTTATATTTCAGAAAGGAATTGCCAGAGAACTTTTCTAACTGTTCAGTCTTTCATAAATGAGTAGAATTTAGAAGAGCAGAGGGAATGAGGTAGGATATGCTAGCCCCACCTCAGAAGAAAGGCTTAAAATAATCTTGAAGTTTATTCTCTGAGAAATAAGATGTGGTTTTAATATAAAGACCGTTAGTAATATCCATAGTGTAGATTCAGTTTGATATTTTAGCTTAATTTGTCATAGTGAATTTTAGCATAATGCCTTGCATGTTTATGGCATTTCTTTTATATAAATCCGTTCCATATGATTCATGAAATACTTCTCTGTGCAATATAAATTGAACTTGCATATGATAACATTCAAATGAGAAGTGATTAATGTCTTAATGTATTAACAGAAAACTATGATTTTGGGATCAATTATTAATCTTTGAATTATATTATCCAACATAAAGAGCTCACTAGTATTGAAGTTGTACGTTAATGCAAAGTTTCCACAGAGGAGATTCTTGCAGAGACAATGAAGTCCTGGAAGGGGCTTCAGTCTTCTAGTATGCAATACATCTGAAGTCATGAGAAAATAGGGTTGATGTTTGCCTTAATGCTCGATTTTATCTCCCACTGGGGAAACAGAGGTTTTGGAAGTTAAAATAACTTGTTTAAAACTCTCCTTATTGATTGAGATTATGAATCATATCAAGCTTGGAGGTCATGGAAAAAATGAAAATGAAAGCACAGTGTCAAGAATTATACATTTCCTGAATCACTTTAAAATGAAAGTATAAATTAAAAGAGAATAACCTACTGCATAGAAAATTTAAAATATTAGCATGTTCAGCCCTCAATTTTGTCTAAAGTAATTATTCTTCATAAATGAGAACTAAAACAAGATAATTATGAAGTTTTAGTGGGAGAGCAAATGCTTAGGGAAATCAAGAATGAGGCATGGCTGGGGGTAGACTGCTAAGGACAGCACTCTTTTAAATCAATTTTGAAAGTTTAGCACCATTGTGCAGACTTTTCTTCAATAAACTCAGAACTTTCAGTACAGTCAATTGCTACCACAGATTCAATTATCACCAACTCCATTTTCATTACTTTCTTTCACTGTTAAGAAAAAAGTCTTGCTGTCAAGCTGACCTGTCCTGTTCTTGACCAGCAGGAACTGACCTCTCAAAATTATTAAACCGATCTTTCATTTTTAAATATCATCTCAACTATGACTTTCAATCTAAAAGATGTGTTTTTTCTTCTTTTTTTAAACTAATCTGTACCTCATCACTGGTACAGAAGTAATTTCTACTTAACACAGATACATATAGAATTTTCATAATGATTTGAGTATATGCTAATATGTATATATGTATTTACCCCTTCTTTATAAATCAGCCCCCCTTTCTTTCATAAATGCAGGTAGGTGACATTTCAAAGTGTTTTCTATGAACTATAAACCAGTATTCAAATTTTAAGCTTACGAATGATTTACGGCTTATAAGACAGAGTAGCTGCAAAGGCTTTCAGGAGGGCCAGACTCACACAGTTCAGGATAAACAGGTGCAATAGCTCCCTCACTTATCAGTTTCATTGCTTTAACCTTTAAAAAGTCATTTTTGTAATATTTCAACACTCATATATCGCTTGAGGAAAATTTTTAATCATGTAACTAGGTTATAACATTCAAAATATACTTTCCTTATTAGATTTAAAATATCATACATATCCATAATGTATGATTTATTAGAGATTATGGAAGATTTTATCCAAGTAGAGCAATTTCTTTCCTAAATCTTGAAAGGGCATAGAACACGATTGTTGAGAATAGACAAGTTGACAATAATATCATCCTGACATTTTAGAAGGCATATTGCATCTTCCATCTCAAGGTGTCACCCTAATTAAGCCTTTTTTAACCTCATGTGGAGATTACTAGAGAAGGCTCAAGTATCATTTTTCCCATTTAATTTGCTTCCAAATTGTCGCTTTTGCTGTCATCACTGTTGTTACCCTTACCATCAAATATTAATCATATTATTTTGCAATGTGAGAAATTATAACGAATTTTTGAAGGACTTATAATGTTCAAGAAGACTTCATTGGCCATTATATTAAGAATGTGTGATAATGGTCTTAATATTCTTGTTAATGGAGCAAAGCTCTACACTCTATATAAGGTACACAGTTCTGTAAGTGAACAACTGAGGTCAAAATCTACTGATGTCTCCTTGCTGACCAACTACCAACCCTGCTCAGGGTATCACATGACAAGAGGCAGTGCACATGTGTAACTATGTGTGACTTCTAGCCTCTTTCTCATTTTTTAAAGACATAGATGCATTCATTGAGGCTTTCATACACAGAGTTTATAAATTCCTAACTGTCCCCCAAAGTATCTGTTTTCAATTACTATCATCAGATAAATCTTCATCTTGAAGAGGAATGGCATTTTAATATGAGGAAGCTTGGGGAACATGCTGAAGTACATCAAAGCCATGACAGGAGCAACACTATCTTTTTTAAACATTTATTCTTCTCTCTCATATATTACATCCTTACTCCAGTTTCCGATTCCTCCTCCCCTCACAATCCCTTCCCCACTTCCCTCCCCACACTCCATCCACTCCTCCATTTCCCTTCAGAAAAGACCAGGCATCCCAAGGGGATCAGTCAAACCTGGAATATCTTTTGACCTACTATGTTCCAGTATTTTCTAGGTGATCATTGTCATACTGGGATCAGAAAAACTTTAGCAGGATCTGATGATTGCGACAAATTGTAAACAATTTCACATTATAAATAATTATGTGTTCGTGAATTATTCCAAGTTACTGTTTAACATTGATACCTATATACAAATAGATAAGTCAACAATTTTGGTAACTCTTCTTTAGAAGTGTAATTTAAAAAATTAATTATTAAACCAAGCCACTAAGAGGCCTTTATGTGCCCCTGTACTACAACTTCAAAATACAATGTACTGTCTCCATAGATCTATTCCTTGAGCCTCCAGAAGGAGCTGTAACCTGTCAATGCCTTTCTTTTAGAAAAGCAGAGACATTGAACTGCATTGAACTGCACAAATACAACTGCTTTAAGCAGCTTGTTTATGAGTATTTGTAATAGCAGAGCAGAGGTAAAAACCTGGCATAGCTGTCCTTGTAAAATTTCAGGATATTCAGTTTTCCAGGAGTAAAATGAGTAGCATATCAAAATTTTCATAGTACAGTAAAATGTGTTTTAATTGTAAAGTACAGATGTAAAAATATGTAAGTGGATGTTGGCAATTAATGGAATAGAACAAAATGAAAGTTTACTCAGTGGGCTTTAATTTTTCAGCCTAATGCTTTAATTACTGGAAAAAGATGGTCAGCTCTTCACTATATAAGCATTGAAATTGGCTTCTATGTTACTTGTAAATGTATTGGAAGAAAGCAAGGCTAAAGTAAGTGATACTAATTGAAACACTTGTATAATCATAAGAGCGGTGTGCCCTTGCTCTAAGTTGTAGCAAAAAGAAAAGAACAGGGAAGAAAATTTAGTAAATATAAGTGAAACTGTCTCTGGGTATGGACTTTGAAATGAATGACTGACCCACACTAACACTTGCATTTCTAGTTTGTTGAATTAACTTGCAAACTCTTTGAGAACACACTGAAATCACATCCAAACAACAGCAAGAACAACATTATCATTTGAGTCACTGTGTTCCACAGATTAGTGGAATACACACTAGTATCAGCATTGTGACTGTACGTTGCATCTCAAGAAATGGAGCATATCTGAGACTGAACAATGGGAGGAATTATCAGTGTCTCTTCAGTAGTTGCTGAGTTAAGTGTTTCCACAGAAATGAATTCAGTTAGGGTGGAGGGAGTTCATAGAGTAGACTGACCACAAATTATATGAAAGAGAGATAGAAGAGAGTTGGATTTGATATTTGAATTAATACATTCAATTACATATATATATGTATATATATGTATATATGTAGCCATATCTATTTGATTGCATCCTATCACAGGACCTTCTTTATCTTTAGTATTTTTTCATAATTAATTTTATGATTTTGTATTTTAGCTTGTATAAAATTATAATTTTATAATTTTAAAATTTCATAATTTAATTTTAATTTTTTATTAAAATAGAATTACATTATCTCCCCCTTTAGTTTTCTATTTATAACCCCTATCATGTTCCAGTTTCTCTAAAACTCATGGGTCCTTTTTCTTTCTTTAATATATACATATATTAAAGAAAGAAACAAACATCTTATATATATATGCACATGAAAATAACAGAACTACTATGAAGCAGACTGACATAGGAAACAGGAGATACAAAACATGATAATGCAAACTGAATTGTTCCCTATGCACATATTAAAATATCACAGAAATTGGATTAGTGAGGTGGCTAATGGTTTACAGCACTGGATGCATACATTAGTTATTTTTCTGTTGTTTTAATAAACCATAGTCCAAGGTAATTAATAAAATAACAATTTTATTTGAACTTATGATTCAAGACAGATAAGAGTTCAAAATGGCAGAGCAAGAGCAGGCATGGTAGAAGGCATGGCAGGTATAATAGGAAATAGAAAGCTCACATCTTGAACTATAATCACAGAGTAGAGAAAACAACTGAACATAGGTCAAGGTTTTAATTTCTTAAAGACTACCTTCAGTGACACATCACCTTTAAGAAGGCCACACCTCCTAAACCTCCTCAAATGATTACAAGTGTTCAAATACAGGATCCTATAGAAGGGACATTTTCACTCAAACCACCAAAGTGCTCCTGCAGAGAATTTGTGTTTAACTCCCAGTATCATTTGGCTACCAACCCACTGATACTCCATCTCCAGCTAATTGTACCATGAGTACCCTACACACATACAAATGCATGTGCCTAAACAGACACAGAAACGGAGACGCATAAACACATACACACAGTACATAAACACACACACACGTAAACACACACACACGAGAGAGAGAGAGAGAAAAATACACAGAAATAAAAATAAAACTTTCAAATGAAGCCAGTTATTTGTATAAAGAATATGCACTTACCCAAAAGTCATCTTATAGTTTGTAATTAGTGGAGAAAGGTGGGGAAAGAAATGTGCAGCCTAAAAGATTAGCCTTCATGATGAAACAGGCATGTTAGTACTAAGGAAATAAATATTGTTCCAGCCAATTATCATTTTTGTGTATGCAGATGACTTTGTCTAACATAATAAAGATATAACCAAGTGTCAAAGATTATTTTGAATGATCAAAGATTAGGAAGGACAGTTCTATCCTACATTTCATACTGAAATCTATTGGCATATAAAAATATAATGTGGAAGGAAGGGTTAAAGAGATTCATCTGGGATCAACATTTTGGGAAACACTCTTGTGAGATATTTGATCCTTTGATGAATTATAAAAGCCACATGTGGTTAATAGAGATTTCATTTTAATGCATCATAACATCACTTTTAAGATGTCCTGGTTTGACTATATTTCGTGGTCAATCTATTTTAACCTATCAAATCTGAATATTCATTAAAGCATGTCAACAAGATAAATTGTAAATAGATAAAAGGCAATTTGAAGAAGTGTTAATAAACAGCTGACACTGGTAAAAAAATAACACAATAAATTTTATTAAATTAAACTTAGATCCAATTAAAATTGTTACTATGAATTTCAACATTAGTTCTCAAGTTACTTCTATGTTCCATGAGTAGTTTGAGCAGTAAAGTCTGTCAGCATAATTATTTAGGTTCCTATCATTACTTAGAATCTGTGTTAATATCTATAGTACATAATCCCTTTAGTAAGAATTTGTTATCATTATGGGCTATCTTATGCAGGAAACACTCAGGTTTATGTCTCTCTATTTGATAATTTAGCTTTGGCACAGATGATGTGATTCTGTCTACAGTGAATAATTGAATCTCAAAAATGTTTTAAATTAAATTCTGACAAAGATGAAATGGTTTGTGGGGAATCCAAATGTTTACTGAGTGCTTTGTCTTCCTTTCCAGATTGTTTTCGCTGTTGCAAAGAGTCTGTATGCCATTTAGGAGTCTATGGAGAAGCTCCAGCTCTGTTACATCTGCTCCTCTGTTTTCTTTCAACAGCTTTAGTGTGTTGTAAATGCAAAGTAATGGAGCATCGATGAAGAGCTGCTGGCAGGATGGAATAATTTATATGAAGTGCATTTTATTTCTGTTATTTTAACATTTATAGACATAGGGATTAGGGCGGGTTGTTGACTCTAAAATGCTTTATGTAAAGCAGATTTCAAAATCATAGTCCTTTGATATATTAAAACATTAATTGAACAACACAGTCAATGGTGTGCAGTAGTGCTGTTTGTCTTCAGTTCACATACCCTCTTCTACAATTAGATTCAGTACAGAACATGGAGAGAATAAATGGGGGGGGGATAAAATCTTTGTTGTGACAGATATTGGTTTAAATATAAAACATAAATTATAGGTTAAGATGGAGTTGAGTTGAAGTTATAACTCTATTACTACATGCTTATATGATCCTGGACAAGCTAAGAAAAAAAAGTGCATCTGTTTTCTTCTTTGTAATTTAGGAAATTCATTATGTGTAATAATTTAACTGAGAGCTATTTACTGTATTGTATTATATGACAGTTTGATCTCTACATGGAATACAAAGTGGGAAACAAAACAAAGAGACATCTGCCATGATCGATTTTAACTTCTAGTGAGCATAAAAATAAAAATATGACATACATTGCATAATGAATAATTAGAGATTGCATAAAATAAGTCACAGATGTGTATTACTGTGTACACCCAATAATAATGAGGGATTCTCAGATACTGCCATATATGTGATTATCGTCATTCCCACAATAACAGCACAATATCCAGGCACTTATAGAAAGAGAGCAGTAATGTTTACTTTTTTCTTTTTAACTATGATCCAAATTATCTTGGAACAGTAGCTCAAAATTCATATTATACACAGAGCTATGCCTAATCCTTCAGGTAACTAGAACTGAAATTAAAATATGAAAGAAGGTTATAGTTTTTATTTATTGAAAATAGTTTTTTTCATATCATATATTCTGATCACAGTCTCCCCTTCTTCAATTAAATCCAGATCTTCTCCAAAGTCACATCCACACTCCTTGTTTTTTCTTTTGACTCTTTTTTAGGAAAACAACAACAAAAGCAATTAACAACAAAGGAAAGAATACTAAAATACACACACAAGCAAAAAAAAATGGCCTTCTTAATTAATAAAGTGTATGGAAAGGTGAAGCTTTTTGTCTTTCCCTACTTTGTGGGTTCTTGGGTTCTTCTCCTGACTGTGTCGTAATGATATCTTGCAATAATATCCTCTCTGGCTCAACTCAGGTTCTCCTGGATCAACTGACACCCACAGTGTTCTTTTCTCACTATGTTAAACCA
Organism: Lophiomys imhausi; assembly: GCA_907164525.1. Classification (NCBI taxonomy): domain Eukaryota; kingdom Metazoa; phylum Chordata; class Mammalia; order Rodentia; family Muridae; genus Lophiomys; species Lophiomys imhausi. The sequence continues at coordinate 24,086,281 of CAJQZJ010032188.1, read as the reverse complement.
ATTTGCTTTTGACAGACTCCTATTTTCACTCTGCTAAATCTCTTTTTCTTTTCTTCTCTAGCCCTACTCAATCTTCTTTCTGCACCCTCTGTCTTCTCTAAACCTACTCTCTGACTCTACTCTTGTATGACCCTATTCCAATTCTACTCCAATCCTATTCAATCTCTTTCTGCCCCTGATGGCATTTTTTTTTTTAATCCTCCCTTGTTCCAGGAAATCCAAGAAGTATCTGACACTGAAGGTCATTGGATAAACTGGGAATCCTTTAAAGGGCCAGGCACACAAAATAAATCACACTACAGAATGTAAGACTGTGACAAAAGAACTGTGATTTAAGCAAGAAAGCATGTTTGTATATTGTGGTATACAGAAAATATTGTGATTTTTGTAAGTTGATTTTGCATATATCCACTTTGCTGAAATTGTTAATCATTTTTGAACAAATTTTTGGATCTCTTGTGTGCACTATTACATCATCTTCACATTTTTGTATTCCTTTAATTTTCTTTACTGCTCTAGCTAGTTCATTGAACAATACATTGGAAAGGAATGGAAATAGCAGACATCTATGACTTTTTGTTAATTTCAATGAGATTACTTCAAGTTTTTTCCATTTGTGATGATACTGGCTATAACTTTGTCACAATGATCCTTTTTTTTTTGGTATATTCTCTTCAGTCCTGCTCTAGGACTTTTATCATAAAAGCATGTTGGAGTTTTTTAGTCTTGTTCTGCATCTATTTAGATGATCATGTTTTTTTTCTCTTTAAGAACATTTTTATGAATTATTATATTTATTGACATGTATATTGAATCATCTTTATATTTATGTGATAAAGACAACTTTATATGCCTATTTTAGGCTGGTGAGTATTTTTTTGAGGTAACCTAGACCTAGAAAGACAAATTTCCCATGTTCTATTTCATATGCGGATGGTAGTTTTGACATGTGGATTTGAATTACAGTATTAGAAAAGGTAGAAAATAAGTAAGGGCTCATGACAGGTCAAGGAAGTGTTCATAGAAAATTGGCAGAATAAATGGGAAAGAGGAATAAAACAGGAAGTGCTAAATATGGTGAGACATATATAGAAGGGGTAGAGTAAATATGAGAAGGCCTAACTGGCACGTTCTATATAAATATACATACATATGTGTATATATATTATATATACTATATATGTAATACTATATATTATATATAGTATATATATATTGTGTTTGTGTACATATGTGTGCATGTGTGTTGAGAGTGACAGAGACAGAGTCAGACCAAGAGAGAGAATTATAATGATGTCATGCTATAACAGGTTACAATGATGTTCCCAGATACTTTACAACATTCAATAAAAAGCACAGTACTCTTATGTGTTATTTGTTTTAGCATTGCATATAACTCTTTGGTGTTGGATATAACTGGGTCCCTATGGATACCCTGCAAATATCATAAGCTCTTGTCATTGTTTCCCATTACCCTGAAGAAATTTATAGTATATCCGTATTGCTAAGACATAGGACATGGAGACATCAAGTTGGGACTGACATGATAGTTTCCTTCCTACTTAGTAGAGTTCATAGGGTTTCAAGGCTCTGTTCATGCTGTATGGAGAGATAATTCATCAATAGTCTTACCCAACTGTGAACTTTTCAAATTAATATTAATAATCTTGATAAGATATAGTCACTGATGCAATAGTGGCATGAATGTAATGGGAGTAACTTGTCATTTTCTAGTTGGATAAAACTGAATTTTCCACAAGACAGAATTTATGGCTAGAACTATTTACTGGGTCAAAACACATGACTGTTAAGGCATATACCCTAGGGAAGAATCTGAGACTATTATTATGATAAGTTGACACAGTCCTAGAAAAGGGTCACTTAAGAACAACAACAATAAACAGCTAAGGTGAGTTTATCATGTATACCAAGTTTATCCTTGTCAGTATCAGATATCTTTTATTATCAAATTGTTTCTATGAGAGGACTCTGTCTATGGAAACCTAGTCAAAGTTTCAAGGACTAGCATTTAGGTTCCATTAATTACCTACATGGACAGAGAATTAAGAGCCACCATTTGGTAGATAGTATGGTTAGGGTTTATAATTTAATAAGAGGTTATGACCTTTAGTATAAGAACTGTATGCAAATATTTTTTCATAAAAAGCCACATTGAGGCTATAGATTCTTAGGGTTCCAAATTGTGGACTCTAAAAGTCGCAGAAGGTCAACAGTAAAAGTCACAGAAAGTCAACAGCTTTGTAATCACACTGTAATGTGCGTGCTTTTACAGTACAGACTCAATTATCTGTGACTGTATTATTAACAGAAACATCACAAAATTACAATTAACTCCTAGTGAGCCTAAAGACAAGTAACAGCCTTCAATATTGAAGACAGATAAATGGATGGGACAATTTAACAGTAATTTGCAGTCCTTTTTTCATGAGCCATCTGAACTCTTCATCTTGGGATGCTTTTATCACAAGGCCACTGCAATCTCCCCTGGAACAATGGAACATGAATAGCTCAAAAAGTATGAGTGACTCAAAGTCAGGATTGTGGATAATTTTAAAGGTGATATGTCACCAAATTGTCCATCAGGAGTGATGACACATCAAAGGTGAATCCCTAGATATTCCTGAACAGTTTGTAGGCAGTTCTACTAGAGAGAGTCTCCTCTGTCATATAGTGTTTACTGTTTGCATAGCACTGGTGAAAGTCTGTAAATCTTATAAGAATGAAAAATATGACTGTTGAGCTGAGAGGGGGTAATATGTAGGGACACTCCACATGAGAAGAGTGGGAAGGGTGGGAGAAGGAGTAGAGAGTGGGAGGATGGAACTGGGAGGGACGGAATGAAGGCACTGTGATGGAGATGTAACTCGAAGCAATAAATAAACAAAAATAACAACAAAAAGAATGAAAAATTCTGGTGTAGATGTGGGAAAAAGAAAACTTTTATATACTGTTGCTGATTTTATATATATATATATATATATATATATATATACATATATGTATATATATGCACTGTTTTGCATCTCTTTTATCAAACCCTCACTAACTCTTAACTCATTATATATTCCCCCATCTATGGCCTATGTTCTATTTTTTATCATATATGTATATATACATATACATACATACATACACACATACACAACTGTGCATGTTTGTTTGTGTGTTCACATGTGTGTGTACATGTGTATTTGTGAGTGTGTGTTTGTTTTGTGTGTGTGTGTGTGCATGTGTGTGGTGTAAACTGCTAAACCTATTTAGTGTTTCTAGCTTGCATAGGCATTAAGGGGTAACCACTAGGATTTGGATAACCTATCAGTGAGGTGCCTGATCCATAGAGAAATCTGATTCTCTTAGATGCAATTAATTTTCTGCATCTCATAATCCAAGTGTAGGACTGTATGATATTTTTTCTCTCCATATTTGAATGCAAGTTAGTGTTCTCATTGTTCAGAACTTCTTTAGGCAGCTACATTGTTAAATTTATATGGTTTTAGCTTCCTGTCATATATAGAAGATGGTGTCTCACAACATATGTCCTGTTAGTCTGACTCTTGTAATGTTTTGTCCTCTTTTCTTCAATTTCCCTTGATCCCTCAGTGGGATGGATGTATTGTGGGTGTATCTTCCGGAAGTGAGCATTCTTTGGTTACTTGTTCTCTGCATTTAAGCATGTTCTTTTATATTCATAAATGAATCCAATTCATCCTGATTGCTTTTTTCACCCATAAACTCCTTTGTCTTTCTACTTCCTTACCAACCCATTTCTCCTTATAAGTCCCCTTTTCATATACCTGCACTACTGTTTAGTGATGAGACCCTGTAAGTTTCACCAGGGTTATCTGTGTGTACCTTGGTTTTCAACTCTCCATTGGAGACAGGTGAGCTTCTCAGTGGTCACACAACACATGCCAGTGACAAAAATATTCAGTAGCCAGGAGTAGAATGGGGGAAGTGGGTCCCTTGATTTCCTTCCCACCCGCAGTTGTCTATAGCTGTTTTATATGCCAATAACAAAAAAGCTGAGGAAAGTCAGGGAAACAATTCCATTCACAATAAATAAAACACTGTTTATTGTTTTGTTTAAAATCATAAAACAAAACAGATAAACACATACCTTCAGCAGAAACATAAGTAGGAAAGTAAAAATCTCAATAATGAAAACATTAAAATGCTAAGGAAAGAAACTATGGAAATCAGTCTGGCGATATCTTAGAAAACATGGAATAGCTCTACCTCAAGACACTGCCATACCTCTCCTGGGCGTATAACCAAAAGATTCCTCACAAAACCACAAGGACATCTCCTCAACTATATTCCTAGTATCTTTATTTGTAATAGCTAGAAACTGGAAACAACCAAAGAATGGATTAAAAAAAAAAAAACTGTGGAACATTTACACAATGGAATACTACTCAGCTATTAGAAACAAGGAAAACATGAAATTTTCAACCTAACAGATGGAACTAGAAAAGCTCATATTGAGTGAGCTAACCCAGACCATAAAGATGCACATGGCATGCACTCACTTATAACCGGATTTTAGCCAAATAGTACAGGGTAACTATCCTACAATCATCAGACCCAAAGGAACAGGAACAATGACTTTGTTATCTGTTAATGGGACACTTTACCCAAGTGGAGCTCCCAATTCAGGCCCTAGAATATGAGGAATCTCTTAACCCTCATGTGACTGATGCACTGAAGGGGGCTGATATGTGGGGGCACCCCACACTTGAGGAGTAGGACAGGTTGGAGAATGGGTGGAAGGTGGGATGGTAGGACTGGTATGGTTGGAGAGAGGGGGCTCAAATTGAGATTTTAGCTTGAATAAATAAATAAACACATAAAAAAGAAAAGAAAAGAATAGAAAGAAAAAGAAAAGAAAAATTAAGAGAGACACTAGAGGATGCAAAGGTGTTACATGCTCATGATTTTGTAGAACTAATATGTGAAAAGGGCCATTATAATTACAGACTCAGTGCAAGTTTGCTTGCTGTAAACACTTTTAAAGTTGCTTACATTTTTAACATCTATCCTGCAGTAAATGAGGCCTGTCATCTCATCTGTCACTGACTGCACACATAAAAATTTTTAACATTTTGTGAATTTAAGTCTCCACATCATTGTGTCTTTATATGCAGTTATATTGACTTTCTGGTAAAGTAGTAGACAAATGTGAATCATAAACACACTAATTGGTCTTGGTGGCATGGGGTAATTTCACTTGCTATGGCAACATTATCTTTAGTTTTGAGTTATTATATTTGCATTTTAAGACTTTAATTTTTAATTAAAATTAAAATTTAGAATGTATTTGCTTATGAACTTAATCAATTTCAGCTAACATACATACTATAACTATATTAACATATTTCTTAGTCCCCAAATACGTTTTAATTTGTATTAAGCTTGTTTGATTTGTTTTGCTGTGGCTCATGATAGCTTGGCATCTTTTTGGTTTGCTTTGGTTATTTGGTTTTACATTAGCTATGTAAATCAGGCTGAGCCTGGTATGTCTCAGCCAAAGTACTATAGTTACAACCATATGTCACCATGCCTGAGTGTGTTTCCTAATATTTTGATAATAATTTTATAATATAAATTATAACCTTGTTTCCAGTTTTCTCTAATTACAATGAATTTACAGATGCAGCATTAGGTTTTCACAATCTAGAAACTTTGAATTAGCTTAAAAACATTTTTAATAATCTAAGATTTATAACATAATATAATTACATTGTCCCTCCTCCATTTGCTCTCTCTAAATCCTCTCAGGTACTAACTCCATGCTCTCTTTCATATGTGACTTTATTAATAAATCTAATTTCATATAAAATTCTCTATTTAGTCCATATCCTCGAATGATAATAACTACAACTGCAAATCTGAAGTTTAATTTTCCATTTATTTCAGACATACATTAGTACAAATGACTCAGTTTATTCTTTGAATTTTTTTAAATATATAGACAATCAGTTTTCTAATTAATGACAATATTGGAAAATTGAAATGATACATTCATATGTATTTTTGATTTTAAATAATGTTTTTTTATATTTTCAAAGTTATATTGTAGGTAAATTAAGGATTGATAACTAAGAGCTAATACTCATAATATTTTACATCAAAATTTTGTAAATTAGAATCCATTGTTTTGTGTCAAGTCTATTGTAGTCCTAAAATTTTTAATGTTTTCTATTTAACTAAGACTGGGTTTTATCATAATTTTACACTAATAAACAAATATAGCAAATTTACTGTTCAAGAAATTGAAGAATATGAATAGAAAAACTGTTACCTGCCAAAAGGGTTGAAATGGTAACATTTAAATATTTTTCTCTTTGTAAATGTAAATTATGACATATTACTGTATCTATAAACAGTGGTAATGTGTTGCTTAAAATGTGTTCAATCCCAACACCATAAAAATAAATAGGAAAATAATATCTAGCTTATACTGAACCTTTGACATGTTCTTTATCACTATCTTAATAGGCAGCCTCTCAACTTGACATTTTAAAGTCAGTGTTTTAAATTGCTTTGATATTAACATAGTCAGGGACATATGATTGGTTTTATGTTTCATTCTCCAAAGATGTTACATTTTGTCTTATATTTGAATAACTAAAATGTTTTTCTTGTTATTGAAATTATCAAAAATTATGTGATTGAGAACTTCATTGGGACAAACACATTATCCTCTAGTTAATATAAATCATTTCTAAACAATTGTGCAACATGGAATTCTTGTTTATGAAACACTTAGTAAACACACAACAAGAATGTAATCATATTAACATTGGTTGTCTTTATTTTAGTTTTATCCTCGAATTTAAATCTTAATATGTTGCTTAGGCATGAATAACTAAAACTGAGGAATTTCACTTCTCTTTATTGTGAGTCTTATCAGCCTAAATGTCTACTTTAGTATGGGTTTTAAAGTTACTTTTAAGTCATAATAATTTATGCCTTAATAATTTATGGAAATTTTGTTTTCCATACTCCTTTCTTATTAATCTTGTACATAAACCACATTTGCCTGGTATTTAGTATATTTTAATTCTTTTGTTGTTGTTGTTTATTTATTACTTCAAGTTACAACTCCATCACAGTGCCCTCATTCCACCCCTCCTGGTTGCACCCTTCCACCCTCTCCTCCCTCTCCCACCCTTTCCACTCCTCTGATGTGGAGTGTCCTTTCATATCAGCCCCTCTCAGCTCAACAATCATATGTGAGCTAAGAGCTTCATATTGCACTGGGTGCCAACATGGTGGCACTTCTAGGGCAAACTGTCCCCTTAATAGGTAACAAAGTCTATGTTCCTGATCCTTTTGGTGTGTTGGTTGTAGGATAGTTATCCAGTACCATATGGCTAAAATCCAATTATAAGTGAGTAGATGCCATGCACATCTTTCTGAGTCTGGATTAGTTCACTCAGGATGAGCTTTTCTAGTTCTATCCATTTGGCTGCGAATTGCATGATTTTCTTGTTTCTGATAGCTGAGTAGTACTCCATTGTATAAATGTACCACAATTTTTTTATCCATTCATTGGTTGAGGGACATCTGGGTTGTTTCCAGTCCACACATCTATGGTCAATTAATTTTTTACAAAGAAGCCAAAACTATACAATGGAAAGAGTACAGCATCTTCAACAAATGGTGCTGGTCTAACTGCAGGTCTACATGTAAAAGAATGAAATTAGACCCATACTTATCACCTTGCACAAAACTTAAGTCCAAGTGGATCAAAGACCTTAACATAAGGCCCAACACACTAAATCTAGTAGAAGAGAAAGTGGGGTAAGCACAGGTGACAGCTTCCTGAACAGAACACCAATAGCTCAGGCCCTAAGACCAACAATCAATAAATGGGACCTCGTGAAACTGAAAAGCTTCTGTAAGGCAAAAGACAGTCATTCGAATAAAACAGCAACCTACAGATTGGGAAAAGATCTTTACCAACCCCACTTCTGACAGAGGGCTAATCTCCATAATTTATAAAGAACTCAAGAAATTAAACACCAAGAAACCAAATAACCCAATGAAAAAATGGGAAACAGTGCTAAACCGAGAATTCACAAAGGAGGAATCTCCAATCGCAGTGAGACATCTAAAGAAATGCTCAGCATCCTTAATCATCAGAGAAATGCAACTCAAGATGACTCTGAGATTCCTTTTTAATTCTTTGTACTTGTAATGAGGCTACATTATTCATTTGCATTGGCTTCATGGTGATAAATCTTAGAACAAATGTATTTTAGGGAATAAAATGCCCAAAATTGACATGTGGATCAAAACTATCATTTTTCCCAGCTAACTTAAATATTTCCTCCAAAATACTAATTTTTATGAAAATAAATGTTTTATTTGTAATTGGCTGAATCTATTTTTAGAAAATATTTTTCAAAATAAATAAGACTACCAATAGTTCCATATAATGCAACTTTTAGGAAGCTTTATATGATTTTAAACTACAAATTTGTAATATAAAAAAATTAAGGCTAAATGAAATTTATTTACTTCTAACTTAGCTGTTGCTTGCTGACATGATTTTTCTTTCCTGTTTTTAAACTTTTTGGCCACAATATGAAATATTGTGTGCATTGGGTACCTTGGAACTTGAAAGGTAGAAAAATTGATAATAGGGCAGGGTAGAAAGAAGAAAGAAATTGATATGTTATTTAGTTACGTTATAATGTTTAAAACAGAGTGTTATTTCCATCTATATTATTATAATATACATTGTACCATTCCACTCACTGTTGTCAGAGTTGTTACCATCAGTTTCTCTCAGTGACTAGAAAGCAGACATGGTATAGGATAGGTGGTCTCAGGGAGAAATGGACACCAGGCACTTAGCACAGATGATTCTGAGACATTCTGCCATCTCATGATAGAAATGTCAGCCAGTGTCTAATCTCTCTCCTTGCCATGATCACATTTCCACCCTAGAAGAAAGCTGTGTAAATTTTAACTGTGTACTGCTAAAATCACATCGAGAATTCTGGCATTCTGAGGTGTTTCAGGACTGTTCATTTGCAAACTGTTAAGGTACAAATTTTTTCACAATTTCATGTTCACAGTCTGCCATCAAAGCACAGTCTCTTATGGAAGGGCTTTTCCATTTAAACTTAAATTTTTCTTTATGTTGGCAATGCATATGTCATCACACTGACTACATGCTAAAAATTTGGACATAGCAGTAAGGTTGCACTTCAGCTCTTTTACTAATATCCCATTATATGGTTATGGTTAAATCAGTTTCTGGTAAGGAACAGAGATGTGTGGTCACCACCAATAACAATGATTGATGCATTTTAAATGGTTTTCCTATCTAAAGAAGTTATCACATAAACATATCTGAAGCAAAGCCAAACATTGTTCCAGAGGGCTAGTAATATATTAACATGGAACTTGATTTATTTCCACAGTACTTTACATGGTTTATGTCTCATTTTCAGGATTAATGCTATGTAGTATATTGTGAATGATCATGTTATTGGTGTATGATATTCATTAAGTTTATTTATAATATATGTACATATATATAATTAAAATTTATTTTCAAATTGGATGTTATTACACTGCCAACAATTCCAAGAGAAAGTCTTTCTCCAGTACCTGTGAATCCTTGTTGCTACTAAAACAAGTAAAAGGTATATAGAAAGATTTTCTCTGAAATTATTTCTCATAAACCATATATTCTAAAACAAAACCCTAACCTCTAGGGGTAGAATGTACCATTAAGTTTATTAAAGTTTGTTTGTTAAATATAATGATGCTGTCATAAATTTGGAGATTTCTCCAATAAGTAAAACTATTTAGAGGCCCCCGTGATATGACTTTGAAGCTAAAGTCCCACTTAGACAAGCCGGATGACATGAATTTGATTACTGTCACCCAAAAGTAGGATAGAACTTACTTCTAAAAGTTGGCATCTTAACTCCACATATGCTGTACTACCTACGTGCACACACACACACTTATACACACAAACACACTCATGCAAGAACATACAAATATAAAATGTAATATAAGTGTAAACAATTTAAGCCTAGATCCAGAGTATTGTTCCTTGTTTTTACAAATTGGTGTGTGTGTGTATGCTTGTTTTGTGTGTGTATTTATATGCACATGTTTATGTGGTTGCTGGTGCATGTCTCTCTTCATGAGTATCTTTGAACAAAATCCAAACTCTCAATCACTCTCCACTCTGTTTTTTGAAACAGGATATTACCCTGGACTTGAAAGTCAAGTAATTTCTTGACTTGAGTCTCTTGCCTGTGAGCTTCAGGGATGTACCTGCCTGTCCCTTAATTTAGGAGCTATCTTCCTAGTCCCTGTATGGATTATTATTAATGAAAAACTATTTTTCTACAACATTGTCTATAATAAGACATGCATTTATAGTTGACATAGGGGATAAGAGAAATATCCATACAAATAATAATCTATCAAAATAAGTATAATTTAATGTAAGAATTTAATGAACAACAACTCATCTTTAGCCCAGATTAAAATCAAAATGAAAAATAAGTGTTTTCATTCCAAAATAGTTTTTTTCTCCAATACACTCCACTCCTCCATTATTTCTGCAGCACATGGGCAACTCATATACATTAATATAAGGATTTCACTAGTTGAGGAGGTATTGATAAGGTGCATGTTTTAGATACCTCTGCATGAAACACATTATATAAAGGCCAAATTCAAATGTTTCCTAAGACTCAGTCTTGTGAACAATCCACATGGCTGTGGATCCCTTTTGCATGAGACTAGGAGCATGAGAGATGATGAATCCATGGGTGAGGCAATTGCTGTGCTACTGTGAAGACTTCTATTCAGATACACAGAAATCAGGGACAGTATATGTGGTATAGGGAGTCTAGAATCACAGCCTTCCTTTCATGGGTTGGAAAGCATAGAAATCCCTCATAGCTCAAGGATAAGATAACTTGGTGAACTGTCAATCTTCATCACATAAGCAACCTTTAGGGAGCATGCAAACATAACAAAATAATGGTTTCCATTTGCTAATGACAACCTTCATCTTGAACATTTAAGATAAATTCAACTCGTAAGGAGAAGAGTCAGTATATAAGGAAAGGCAGCAAATAAAAGAGGCAAGAATAATATTGATGAAAAAAAATCTCAATTTAAAAATTTTTTTTCACAGTTGACACTTCATGTTACAATGAAGAATAGAAGCTTTATAATGCCCTTATTGTAATGTGAAGTGAGACCGGCTCTGATCTTAGAGAAAACAGCAATGCTGTTCACAAATAAATTAATACTTAGTACATTCCTGTTTTTTCTTTTTACAATTATTTGTTACTTCAAGTTATGTCTCCATTACTGTCCTCTCCTATCACCCCCTCCCAATCTGACCCTTCCACCGTCTACCCCCTCTCCCACCCATCCCATCCTTCCATTGTGGTTTGCCTCTGTGTATCAGCCCCCCTCATTTTGTTAGTCACATGAGCTTCCTCTTGCACAGGGAGCAAACAAGGCAGTTCCAAGAGGGTGGAGTATCCTAATAAATGGTAACTAAGTCCATGTTCCTGTTCTTTGGGTGTTTTGATTTTAGGATGTATATGGCTATACTATAGTCCTAAAATCCAGTTATATTTGCAGTTATAATTGAATATATGCCATGTGTATCTTTCTGAGTCTGAGTTACCTCACTCATAATGAGCTTTTCTATTTCCATCCATTACGTTGCAAGTTGCATGATTTCCTTGTTTCTGATAGCTGAGTAGAATTCTACTGTGTAAATGTACCAGAGATTTTTTGTTTTGTTTTGTTTTTTGTTTTTTGTTTTTATCCACTCTTGGGCTGAAGGACATCTGGGTTACTTCCAGTTTCTAGCTATTACAATTAAAGCACTATGAACATAGTTTAGATGATGTCCTTGAGGATTGGTGAGGAATCTTTTGGATATTTGCCAGAAGTAGTATGGCTGTCTCTTGAGGTAGAGCTATTCCAAGTTTCTAAGATATCACCAGACTGATTTCCATAGTGGTTGTACAAGTTTGTATTCCCACCAGCAATGGAGGAGTGTTCCCCTTTCTGCACAACATCACAAGCATATGCTGCCTTCTGAGTTTTTGATCTTAATCATTCTGATAGGAGTGAGACGGAATCTCAGAGCCATCTTGAGTTGCCTTTCTCTGACGATTAAAGAAGTTGAGCCTTTTTTCAAGTGTTTCTCATCCATTTAAGATTCCTCTTTTGAGTATTCTCAGCTCAGCACTGTACCCCATTTTTTTGATTGGATTATTTTCCAGATGGCTTTAGCATGGAATTCTACTGGACCTTCAAAGAGGAGCTAATGCCAATACTTTTCAATTCTTTCACAAAATAGAATCTGAAAGAACATTGCCAAACTCATTCTACGAGGCCAAAATCACCCTGATTCCTAAAACCACACAAAGACCCAACAAAGAAAGAGAACTTCAGACCAATCTCCCTCATGAACATAGATGCAAAAATACTTAATAAAATACTAGCAAACCGATTTCAAGAACACATCAAAAGTATCATACAACATGATCAAGTAGGCTTCACCCAGGGATGCAGGGATGGTTCAACATACGAAAGTCTATCAATGTCATTCACCATATAAACAAGATGAAAGAAAAAAAACCACATGATAATCTCGCTAGATGCAGAAAAAGCATTTGACAAAATCCAACACCCCTTCATGCTAAAAGTTCTGGAGAGAACGGGCATACAAGGGCCGTACCAAGAAATAATAAAGGCAATATACAGCAGGCCAGTGGCCAGCATCAAAATAAATGGAGAGAAACTTGAAGCATTTCCTCTAAAGTCAGGGACAAGACAAGGATGTCCACTTTCACCATATCTCTTCAATATAGTACTTGAAGTTCTTGCTAGAGCAATAAGACAACTAAAGGACATCAAGGGGATAAACATCGGAAATGAAGAAGACAAATTATCCCTATTTGCAGATGATATGATAGTATACATAAGCGACCCCAAAAATTCCACTGGAGAACTCTTACAGCTGATAAACACCTTCAGCAAAGTGGCTGGATACAAAATTAATTCACAAAAATCAGAAGCTCTTCTTTATACAAAAAACAAATAGGCTGAGAAAGAAATAAGGGAAACAACCCCCTTCACAATAGCCGCAAACAACATAAAATACCTGGGGGTAACTCTAACCAAGCAAGTAAAGGACCTGTACAACAAGAACTTCAAGCCCTTGAAGAAAGAAATGGAAGAGGCCTTTAGAAGATGGAAAGATCTTCCATGCTCATGGATAGGTAGGATTAACATAATAAAAATGACCATCCTACCAAAAGCAATATATAGATTCAATGGAATTCCTATCAAAATACCAACACAATTTGTTATAGACTTGGAAAGAGCTAGCCTCAATTTCATATGGAACAACAAAAAGCCCAGAATAGCTAAATCAATCCTGTACAATCAAAAACATCTGGAGGTATTACCATCCCAGATTTCAAGCTGTACTACAGACCAATAGTTGTAAAAACAGCATGGTATTGGTATAGAAACAGACCAGTAGATCAATGGAATCGAACTGAAGATCCAGAAATAGACCCACACACTTATGGCCACCTAATTTTTGACAAAGAAGCCAAAACGGCATAATGGAAGAAGGACAGCATCTTCAACAAATGGTGCTGGTCCAACTGGATGTCCATTTGTAAAATATTGAAGTTAGACCCATTCTTATCACCTAATACAAAACTTAAGTCCAAGTGGATCAAAGACCTTAACATAAGGCCGGTCACACTAAATCTACTAGAAGAAAAAGTGGGAGAAACCCTCAAACTGATTGGCACAGGTGACAACTTCCTGAACAGAACACCAACAGCTCAGGACTTGAGATCAACAATCAATAAGTGGGACCTCATGAAACTGAAAAGCTTCTGTAAGGCAAAGGACACTGTCATTCGAACAAAACAGCAGCCTACAGACTGGGAGAAAATCTTCACCAACCCCACATCTGACAGAGGGCTAATATCCAAAATCTACAAAGAACTCAAGAAATTCAATGCCAAGAAACCAAATAATCCAATCAAAAAATGGGGGACAGAGCTAAATAGAGAATTCACAAAGGAGGAATTCCTAATGGCTGAGAGACACTTGAAGTAATGCTCAACATCCTTAATCATCAGAGAAATGCAACTCAAGACGACTCTGAGATTCCATCTCACACCTGTCAGAATGGCTAGGATCAAAAACTCAAATGACAGCACATGCTGGCGAGGGTGTGGAGAAAGGGGTACCCTATTCCATTGCTGGTGGGAATGCAGGCTTGTGCAACCACTATGGAGGTCAGTCTGGTGATATCTTAAAAAACTTGGAATAGCTCTGCCTCAGGACCCAGCCATACCACTTCTGGGTATACACCCAAATGACTCTTCATGGAATCATAAGGAAGTTTCCTCATCTATGTTTATAGCAGCCTTATTTGTAATAGCTAGAAACTGGAAACAACCCAGATGTCCCTCAATCGAAGAATGGGTCAAAAAACTGTGGTACATCTATACAATGGAATATTTTTCAGCTATCAGGAACAATGAAATTATGCAATTTGCAGCCAAATGGATGGAACTAGAAAAGCTCATCCTGAGTGAACTAACCCAGACTCAGAAGGACACATATGGCATCTATTCACTTATAGTAGGATTTTGGCTATATAGTAGAAGGTATCGATACTACAAATAACACACCAAAGTGAACTTGGACATAGACTTCTTATTTTTAATTTTTATTCTTTGTTTATTTTTTATATATTAGTTATATTTTTTCTATTTTTTAGTCTTTTTTATCTATTGTATGCTTATTGGTTTGTTTGTTTAGTAGTTCTCTCTCTCGGGCAACGAGACACTTTTCACTGATGGTACTGCTTTGTAGATTCCCAATGAATGAAGAGGCTCTTGGCCCTCATATGACCTCTCAAATGAGATGAGGGACTGTTATATAAGGACACCCCATCCCAGAGAAATGGGATGGAAGGGTTAGGAGGTAAAGAAAAAAAATGAAATGTGATGTTTCAGCCTTTTACTACTAATTGTCATAAACTGTTTAGAATAATTAAGAAATGCAAACTAATGGTTATGCAAGCCGGTCATTCAGTTAGGTACTATGACAGCCTATTATAGTTACTTTCTAAGCTAATCTTTATAAATTTTGAATATTAAACCTCAATCAGATGTGGGGTTGATGAAGACATTTTCCCAATATGTAGGCTGCTATTTTGTTCTAATGACAGTGTCCTTTGCCTTACAGAAAATTTTCAGTTTCATGAGGTCCCATTTATTGATTGTTGCTCTTAGAACCTAAACTATTGGTGTTCTGTTCATAAAGTTGTCACCTGTGCCAATTCTTTGAGGTTTTTCCCAACTTTCTATTCTGTTTGATTTAGTGAGACCTGTATTATATTAAGGTCTTTGATCCATTTGGACTTCAGTTTTGTGCAAGGTGATAAATATGGGTCTATTTGCATTCTTTTATATGTCAAAATCCAGTTAGACCAGCACCATTTGTTGAAGATGCTGTCCTTTTTCCATTGTATGGTTTTTGGCTTCTTTGTCAAAAATTAAGTGACCATAGGTGTGTGGGTTTATTTCTGGGTCTTAAATTCGATTCCATTGATCAACTTCTTTGTTTCTATACCATAACCATGCTCTTTTTATTACTATTGCTCTGTAGTGCAACTTAAATCAGGAGTGGTGATATCTCCAGATATTGTTTTATTATACACAATTGATTTAGCTATTGTGTGTGTTTTTTTTTTTTTTGTATTTCCAAATGAAGTTGAGAGTTATTCTTTCAAGGTCTGTAAAGAAATGTGTTGGTATTCTAATGAAAATTGTATTGAATCTGTATATTATTTTTTGGTAGTATAGCCAATTTTATTTGTGTTGATTCAACTTATCCACAAACATGGGAGATCTTTCCATCTTCTGATATCCTCTTCAATTTCTTTCTTCAAGGACCTGAAGTTCTTGTTATACATGTATTTCACTTGCTTGGTTAGAGTTATCCCCAGGTATTTTATATTATTTGTGGCTATTGTAAAGGGTGATATTTCCCTAATTGCTTTCTCAGCCCATTTATCTTTTGTTTAAAGAAGGCCTACTGATTTTTTTTAGTTAATTTTATATCCAGCCACCTTGGTGGAAGAGTCTATCAGCTGTAGGAGTTCTCTGATGGAATTTTTGGGGTCACTTACTTATACTATCATATCATCTGCAAATAGGGCTAATTTAGTTTCTTTGTTTCCAATTTGTATCCCCTTAATCTCCCTTAGTTGTCTTATATCTCTGACTAGAACTTCAAGGACTATGTTGAAGAGGTATAGGGAGAGTGGGCATCCTTTCCTTGACCCTGATTTTAGGGGAAATGCTTTAAGTCTTTCTCAATTTAATTTGATGTTGGTTACCAGCTTGCTGTATATTGCCTTTATTATTTCTAGGTATGGACTTTGTATGCCAGTTCTCTCCAAGACTTTTAACATGAAGGGGTGTTGGGTTTTATCAAATGCTTTTTTAGCATCTAATGAGATGATCATATTTTTTTTTCCTCTCAGCTTGTTTATATGGTGGATTATGCTAGTGGATTTTCATATGTTGAACCACCCACATTTCTGGGATGAAGCCTACTTGATCATGGTATATGATACTTTTGATGTGCTTTTGGATTCAGTTTGCAAGTATTTTATTGAGTATTTTAGCATCTATCTTAATGAGGAAAATTTGTCTAAAATTCTCTTTATCCATTGGGTCTTTGTGTGGTTTAGGAATCAGGGTGACTGTGGCCTCGTAGAATGAGTTTGTCAGTGTCCCTTCTGTTTCTATTTTGTGGAATAGTTTGAAAAGTATTGGTATTAGCTAATCTTTAAACGTGTTGCACATTGTTCTGAAACCATCTGGCCCTGGGCTTTTTTTGGTTGGCAGACTTTTAGTGACTGCTTCAATTTCCTTAGGGGTTATAGAACTGTTTAATTTGTTAACCTGATCTTGATTTAATTTTGGTAGGTGGAATCTGTCAAGAAAGTTGTCCATTTCACATAGGTTTGCAAATTTTGTAGAATACAAGTTTTGAAATAAGACCTAAAGATTCTTTAGATTTTCTCAATGTCTGTTGTTATTTCTCCCTTTTCATTTCTGATTTTGTTGATTTGGTTATTTTCTCTCTGCCTTTTAGTTAGTTTGGCAAATGGTTGTCTATTTTATTTGATTTTCTCAAAGAACCAACTCTTGGTATTATAGATTCCTTATATTGTTCTTTTTATTTCTAAGTTGTTGATGTCAACCCTCAGTTTGATGATTTCCTGCCTTTTTCTACTCTTGGGAGTGTTTGCTTATTTTTTTTTTCCTAGCTCTTCCAGTTCAGCTGTTAAATTGCTAATATGAACTGTCACAGTTTCCTTTTTGAAGGCATTTAGTGTTATGAACTTTCTACACGTAGCACTACTTTCATTGTGTCCCATAGGTTTGGGCATGTTATGTCTTCAATTTCATTGAGTTTTAGGAAGTCTTTGATATCTTTCTTTATTTCTTCCCTGACCCAATAAGTAGAGAGTTTTTTTTAATTTCCATGATTGTGTAGGCTTTTTTGATATTTCTGTTGTTGTTGAAATCCATCTTAATCCATGATGATCTGATATAATACAAGGGGTTATTTTAATTTTCTTGTATATGCTGAGGCTTGCTTTGTGACCAACTATATGTTCGATTTTGGACAAAGTTCCATGAGGTGCTGAGAATCAGGTATATTCTTCTGAGTTTGGGTG
Organism: Lophiomys imhausi; assembly: GCA_907164525.1. NCBI lineage: Eukaryota > Metazoa > Chordata > Mammalia > Rodentia > Muridae > Lophiomys > Lophiomys imhausi. The sequence continues at coordinate 24,068,457 of CAJQZJ010032188.1, read as the reverse complement.
AAATGTTCCATAGATGTCTGTTAGGCCCATTTGGTTCATGACCTCTGTTAGTCTCATTATTTCTATGTTTGGCTTCTGTCTCAATGACCTGTCTAGTGGTGTGAGTGCGATGTTTAAGTCTCACACTATTAGTGTGTGGGGATCAATGTATGGTTTAAGCTTTAGTAGTGTCTCTTTTACAAATGTAGGCACCCTTGTGTTTGGGGCATAGATATTTAGTATTCATATGTCATCTTGATGAATTTTTCCTTTGACAAGTATGTAGTGTCCTTCCCTATCTTTTTAAATTAATTTTGGTTGAAAGTCTATTTTATTTGATATTAGAATGGCTACTCCAGTTTGCTTCCTGGGACCATTTGCTTGGAAAACCTTTTCCCAGCACTTTACTCTTAAGTAGACACTATCTTTGCTGGTGAGGTACATTTATTGTATGCAACAAAATGATGGGTCTTGTTTACAGATCAATTCTGTAAGCCTGTGTCTTCTTATTGGAGAACTGAGTCCATTGATGTTGAGAGATATTAATGAACCTTGTTTTGTTATTTCCTGCTCTTTTGATGTAGGTGGTGGTAGCGCATTTCTGTGTTTCTTTGGTTTAGCTGCAGTAGAGTTATTTGTTTCCTGTGTTTTCTTGACTGTATCTTCCTTCTCTTGGTTGAAATTTTCCTTCTAGGATCTTCTGCAGGACTGAATATGTAGGAAACTATTGTTTGAATTTGGTTTTGTCATGGAATATCTTGTTTTCACCATCTATGGTAATTGAAAGTTTTGCTGGGTACAGTTATTTGGGCTGGCACCTGTGATCCCTTAGGATTTGTAAGACATCTGACCATGCCCTTCTGGCTTTTAAAGTTTCTGAGGAAAAGTCAGGTGTAATTCTGATGGGTCTGCCATTATATGTAATTTGGCCTTTTTGTCTTACAGCTTTTAATATTCTTTTTAAGTTCTGTATATTTGGAGTTTCAACTATTTTGTGGTGGAAGAAATTTCTTTTCTGGTTCAATCTGTTTCGCGTTCTGTATGTCTCTTGGGTTTTTACCAGCATCTCTTCCTTTAGGTCTGGGAAAATTACTTGTATGATTTTATTGAAAATGTTTCCTGGTCCTTGGAATCTGAGTCTTCTCTTTCATCTATGCCTATAATTCTTAGGTTATTCCTTTTCATTGAGTCCTTGACTTCTTGATGTTATGAGTTAGTACTTTCTTAGATTTCTCATTTCCTGTAGTTGTTGTATGGATTTGTTCAATTGAGTATTCCTTGCCTGATATGATACTCATATCTGTAGTTCCCATTCTCTTTCCTTGGTTTTCTACCTCCAGGATTGTCTCTGCTTATGTTTTCTTTATTGCTTCCACTTCTAATTTCAGGCCTTGAACTGTTTTATTTATTTTCTGTTCTAATTTGGTTATATTTGCCTGAAATTCTTTCATAGCTTTGTCTCTTTCCCTTTTTTGTTTGACTGAGTTAGCTTAGAAGTCTTTAAAGGAATTCTCCATTGCCTTCATCTGTAGGATTGTTGCTTCTTTAAATTCTTTAAGGGATTTAATTTCTCATTTTAAGGCCTCTATCATTTTCATAAGTATAGATTTGTCATCATCTTCTTGTGTTTCAGCCTTGGTGGAATGGTCAGGGCTTGATATATTAGTATGACTGAGTTTTGCTGGAGTCATATTATCCTGACTTTTGTCATTTCTGTTTTTCACTGGCCTTTTGCCATCTGGTGATCCTTAGTTGTTTGTTCATGGAGCCTTCTAAATTTGGTGCCAAGGAAGGAACTCTGTTTTGGAGGCCTTATAACCTTGTTGACATGTAGCTCTGTCCAGGCTGTGTAGTCCTGTGTAGTCCTATGTAGTTCTATGTAGTCCTATGTAGTACTATGTAGTCCTAAGGATGAAGGTCAGCAAATCAAGGGAGGTACAGGTCCAGAAGATGTCATTTGGAGAGACCACTCTGAGCTCAGAGTAGTTTGGAGGGACTCAGGGCATCATTGGCAGGGTGGGGTGTTGGGGAGAGGGAAGGGGAGATCTACTCTAGGTGCTGAAGTTCAGGGAGACCAGAGGTGGTGCAGGGTCCAAAGGATGGAGATGGATGGTCCTGGGGAATGAGATCTTGTCACTTCCAGCAGGGCAGGGAAGGTTCAGTGGAGCTTGGGGCACATCTCTCAACTCAGGTGAGCTTGCTCTCCATTCTTGCTCTTTTTAATATTAATTAGTGCTACAAAGGCAACTTGCTTGTAATTATTCTGTTATCTGTTTTTAAATAACTGGGGATAATGAGAATTTTTGGTAATTCTTTGGGGAAATTTTTGAGTTGTAGACAATTATTAGCATTTAAATAATGAAGGTATTATTTTATTTACTAATTTCTTCATTTACAAATTATTATTACCTTTAAAACATTTTATTTGCATGAGCTCATGTTTTCTGTAGGTTTTAGTATTTGAAGACTAACAAACTGATAATTCATTTTAATGTTATTGAAAGTCTTATGATTTTAACCTGTTTTACAGTTTCCTTAGATGTTAAGTAAATATACAAAATGTATTTTTTGCTTAGTGAAGTCATTTTTGTTAATTGTTTTTTCTATTTCATGTGTTTATGTAGAGATTTATTTTCTGAAAGACTATTTTAAAAATCTTCCAATCATTGATTGAAAAGACAAACATTATGGTACTATAAAAAATAGGCACCTGTGGTACACTAGCTATAAAGAGGGTGTGGAGATAGAGAGACACTACATTGAGTAGGTTTTCTTTACCTTCTCTTACACTCCTAAGATGAGCAGATGGTGTCACCGTGGCACAGAATGGTGCTCCTCCTGGCCCACCTCATTCCTCACCCTACCCTTGGAGTCTTTTCAGAGTAAGAGTCACATACTGAAAATATGTGTCTTCATGAACTTAACTGAGTTCCCTCAAAATTCACAAATTGAAATCTCAACTCCAAATGTTGTATAAGGAAATGAATGTATGGGAAAGAGCTTGTGTTTAGATGATGTCATGAAGTGAGTGCTTTATTATAAGATAGTTATCAAAGTAAATCACTGAAAGAGAGCTCAATTCCCCCTCTTCCCTTTGATTCTCATCCTTTCTCCTTACACCATCAGTGGACCTGTGAAAATAAGAGAGAAAGCACCCACCAAGCTCAGCAGGTAAAACATAAGTCCTAGTAGCTTTGATTTCTGATTTCCAGTCTCCAGATACAAGAGATAGATTATTGCGGCCAAGGACTTGTAGGGATAGTCGTTTCTACAGCAGTCTGTTCTTTTTGTTTTGTTTTTGTTTTTTGAGACAGAGTTTCTCCGTGTAACCCTGGCTGTCTTGGACTCACTTTTGTAGACCAGGCTGGCCTTGAACTCACAGAGATACACCTACCTCTGCCTCCCATGTGCTGGGATTAAAGGTTCTACAGCAGCCTGAATAAATGAATATATGTGTAGTTATAAAATTTTCAGAAATACTATTTATACCTTCAAACCTTCTGTGATATTATTTTTATCTGTCTCATAAAGGATACCTGTGAGCTAACAATTCCAAATCTAATGAAAAACCTTATAGTTGAAAATTCCTATGGGAATGCCATTTCTAAGAGAATCAGGATGCAAAAATGTGTATATCAATACATAAATGCAAAATTTAATATGTATATTGATATGATTATAAAATTACCTCCAAATTTCTGACTCTTTTACACTCTACTTGAAACACAGCACATAGATAATAAAATATATACAAATATTATACTTGAATACATGTCTCTATAAATATATGTATATAGACAGATAAATATATTCACACATTTACACTCACTTTAAGTGATAGTTCTACACAATTCATTATCTATTTCAAGTTATGTTTTACTCACTAAAGTAATCACATTTTTTGATAGTAAAATCATGATTATTTTATACTATATATAGCAATATTCCTGTTTTTATGACATTTTGTAATCTCTTTTTTATAAAACTGTTAGAAGACAGTAAAAGAAAGAGAAAGAAAGTATCCCAGTATTTTCATATAACAGGTAACTTTTATTTGCCTGATGTACTTGTCATCTCCAAGGCTTACTGCTCAGTCTGCTAACCTAGGTCTACTCCTGGATGCTTCTAGCCTATGCAATCTAATATGCCTATTGTATTTTCAAACTCTGAGATGTACTGCTGAATAAGTTCACTCTTTCTAGTTCTTTCTGAACTCTGGCTGGCAGTTTCAATCAGCTATTCTGGCTCAAACTCCTCTCCAAGACGACTGTTTCAATCTGGCTTCTCTCAGTTTTTCACTGAATAGCTTGGCTTGCCCTTACACTCACTTTGAAATATGTTCTAATGTTATAATCTGGCTCCTTCTCAATCTATGGCTCATTCTTTCTTCTGTGTTTAGCTTTTTCTCTCACTGCAAGTTGTCTGTATATAACTGTCCTGGGAAAACATCCTCTCTCTCTCTCTCTCTCTCTCTCTCTCTCTCTCTCTCTCTGCTTCTCCCTTAGGTAGTTTCCCTTTCTTGTCTGTTCTCTTGAGTGTTGAGCATAACCTGTTATGTCAAATATTTCTCTGATTCATCACATTGTCTGCCACTCAACCAGATGTCACCTTCAAACTTCTGTGCTTCTGCAAACTAACTTTACCTTCATTATTTGGGATTAAGATGAATACTAAGGGCATGTCTGTATTCCAGGCAGAGGGATTAAATGTGTGTGCTCAGGATGTGTCTGTATTAAAGCCAGAGTAGCCATGTTGCTGGATTAAAATCTCTCTACAATTATATAAGATAAATTGTAGAAATATGCCTGATTTTTAGTTAATCAAAAGCTATTTAATCTACACTTACCATGTGTTTGCTATCTAGAAATATATTGAATAATAATTAAATGATGAATAGTAGATGGCCTTAATATTTAATTGAAAAGTAAAATATAGAGAGAATAACTAAATTTTACTTTAACAAAATGTATATTTGCAATTTTTGCTGTGGGGATTATGAGCTCACTGTGATACAGCAATTGGAAAATGGTTACATGGCTATATATTTTTATTTGACTCCTAAGTCAACTGAATAATTGTATGTAAAGAATAAAATCTTTACCCTACCCCATATATAAAACAAAAAAAGGTTTATTAATCACTTCAATGTGAAAATTTGACTATAATACAATATAGGACAAATTTTCAGGAAGAAGGGTTCACAATTCTGTTTTTTCACAAACACCACTAACAAAAGAAAGAGGACACTGCACAAAAACTCTTTACTACTCAGATATCTAAATATCATATGTCATGTATGTACAAATAAGTTGAAGAAGATATCTAAAGATGAAAATATTTCCCATGCTCATGGATTAAAGCATTAATATAGTAAAAAATGGCCATCCAATATACCAATCTACAGATTCAATTCAATCCCCATCAAAATCCAACACAATTATTCACAGAATTTGAAAGGACAGTTTCCAGCATCATATGGGAACACAAAGTACACAGAATAGCTAAAAAAATTCTTTACAATTAAAGAACTGCTTGAAATTTTACCATCCTGAATCTAAAATTTTACTAAAGAAGTATAGCAATAAAACAGCATAATATTAACACAAAAATAGACATGGTGATCAATGGAATAGAACTGAAGTCCCAGACACAAATCAATATACCTTTTGATCCATAATTTTTATAGAGAAGCCAGAAATACATACTCAAAAAAGGGCAGCATTTTCAACAAATTGAACTGGTCAATCAATGTTTGCATGAACAAGAATACAAAGAGGTCCATACTAACGACACTGTGCAAAATTCAACTCCAAATGTATCAAAGATCTCAACATAAGACAAGATATACTGAATATGTTAGAAAAAATAAGGATAATTTTGAGCTCATTGACACAGGAAAAGACTTTCTAAACAGAACACTAATAGCACAGACACTAAGAACATTTAATAAATGGAACCTCATTTACTGACAAGTTTCTGTATGGCAAAGGATATTATCATGCAGATAAAGCAATAGACTGTGGAATAGAAAAGATTCTCATTTACTAATTACACATTTGATAGTGGGCTATTATTAAAATTATATGAAGAACATAAACAAGTAGATATATAGAAAGCAAATAAACTAATTTCAAAATAGGATACAAATATAAGAGAATTCTCAAAAGAGGAAACTCAGGTGGATCCAAGATGGTGCCAGCCCATGCGGATGCATTTTGAATGCAGGGAAAACAGCCATAAAGCCACAGAGTTATAAGACACTGAGCAACAATCTGAGTAACTCAAATGTGCTGGGTTTCACCCAGCTGCCCAGGGATTATTAAAAGTCCCTGGGCAGGACTCTCTTCCCTTCTCTCAGACTCTCAGCAAAACAGACCAGCAGAAGCCTCTGAATCCCAGAATTGGGAATTGTCACCAGGAGAGGCTCTGGAAAAGAGCTACTCAATTACCCAGCAGGCAGACCCAAACTCCAGACACGGTTACTCACAAGCCTCCTAGGCCCCCAGATTCCACTCAGGCACCTGGCTATTTAGCGAAGGGTCCAGACCCAGGGTAGCAGAATACACTCTTAACAGAGCCACAGCTGGGGGGGGGGGGGGGGGCGGTTGCAGCAGCACACAGGCCCAGTCTGCAGCACAACAGCCTGGTGGCTCCAGAACAGGATGGCATGGGCGGGGCGGGTCCACAGCTGCATTTTGGAAAGCACAAGCAAATTTGTGCTTCCCCAGAGGGGTGTTGGACATACATACAGGCCCCTCTATTGGATTTATGGACACAGAGAAAAAACACTGCAGCTTGTCTGAGCAGTGGGATACACTTCCAGCAGAGCTGCAGCATACAGGAACTTGGAATAAAGTGGCCCCAAATTGCCAGTCTCCAAAGTCAGCTCCATACAGACATAGGTGGAGCTGGGAGAGTGCCAGAAAGACTGACAGCCTGGTTGGAAGGTAGATCTGTTCTCCACAGGGTCCAAGCCCTGGACAAATGGTGGGATTAATACCAGACTCCTTTGCTAGTTCTGGCCCTTCCGGCGGGAAACCAGAGTGTAAGCATATTTAGTCCTCCCTCTGGAGCAGTGAAATTTTGGCCTGGGGGACACTGCTGAGGGATTCACCTTGAGGGTGTGGAGTTGGGTCCTTTCAAGACTCCAGCAAGCGGCCTCAACCCCCAAATTTGGGACCTCCAGAACTCAGAGAATCTGTGCCTGGGCACACAGGACCTTACCAGCAGAGCCACTGCAGGCTGAATACTCGGTGTGCAACATAGAGAGCTCTGACTTGGGAGCAGTGAAACAATCCTGGGCCATTCCTCCTTGCCTGGGAGTGGGATGTACCATCTCACAGTGCTTCTGGCTATTAGATGCACATTAACCCTGAGAACCCCCTGAGAACAGCTGGAGAGGACCACAAACATGGTCCCATCACTTAAGCTGCTGGGAAGCTACAACCCCACCCAGCAGTCTGTGGCCTACCAACCTGCACTATCATCTGTACGAAGACCAGCTGGATCCCAGGAAGCTAAAGGAACACATCCCACAACATCTTCTCACCTGAGTCTCCAATTGAAACAAAATGGGAAGGGGTGAGCTCTGGGAGACACACTGAGAACATCCACACAAGGCCCCATCCAGCCAGTGGAAAGCGACAGATCACCAAGCGATATGACTGCTACACCAAAGTGCCCCCACTTGGAACCAAACCCAGAAGGCACCAGGAACAAACAGCTAAGAACAGCCAAATGGCTAAAGGTCAGAGAAAAAACAGAAACAACAGAAGTCAGGGAGATATGACTCCAACAAAACACAACTATGCTAGTACAGCAAGCTTTGACCACTTCACCACAGCTGAAACGCATGAAAACGATGACAATTATACATTCTGGAAAGTGATAGAGTCCTTTCAAGAAGAATTTAAATCTATGAAGGAATTCAAAGAATCCACAATTTTACAAGTGAAAGCCACAGATAATACCAGTAGAGACCTCCAAGCCAAAGTGGCTCAACTTGAACAGGAAAAAGACAGGGCAATGAAAGATTTCCAGGCAAAGATTTTTACCCTGACAATTGTAGTTGTGGGTATCTTTGTTGAGAAAGTTCAGACTAGGATAGTCTTAAAGGAAAGAACTTACAGATGGAATGCTAAATTGCCAACAATGATACTGGAGGAAGGAGCAAGGCCTTTCCTGATAAATAATGCAAAATTGATGGCAGCTGGAGCTAAGAGCTCCCTGGGTACTAGGTGCCTGTCAGGAGTTTCTGGTATTGGCCCACCAGTGAAATACAGTCGCAACTAGATTTCAAGGAATAATGAACAAAGCTTTAATTGCAGCATGGGATGGCATGGTTAGATCAAGGCTTTTGGAATGTTGTTTCTTTGCCTGATTTTTGTTTAGATGTCTTTGATTTTACTATATCGTGAGGTAGAAAGGATATTTTTTTGGTTTGACATTGCTAAAACATAAGAGATTTTTGAAGATTTTGGGCAGATTTCAAATTGTCACTACAGTCAAAGTTGCTCTCTGGGTTACAGAGATACTAATATCTGGGATTTAAGTGAAATAGTTGAGCAGGGTGGTACTGAACATGCCCTTAACCCCATCACACTAGAGGAAGAAACAGGCAGATCTCTGGATTCTAGACCAGCCTGGTTTAAACAATCAAGGCAGGGCGGGAACCCTGCTGATAAGATAAGGCTGCTTACTAAAGACAGTCTAGAATTCAAAAAAGACACATTTTTTTTCCTTGATGTTAAGGTTAATAATGTCCTTACTGATCTAATGGATAAATGCACATAATCTTAAATTTACATAAAGAGAAAAAGGTCACAAGCCAGTCTCCTTAGTTGTGGGGCTCCCACTGGAGAACTGGTTTCAAGAGACATTTTGCCCTGAAGGAGATATGTTAATCACTGAGTGTCAAGGTGCGAACCTTTAATCCCAGCACTTGGGAAACAAAGACAGGTGGATTCCTGACCTTCACTAAGGTCAGCCTAGTCTACCAAGTGAGTCCAGGACAAGGATACACAGAGAAATCCTGACTCTGAAAAGAAAAAAAAAGGAGAGAGATAGAGAAAGAAATATATTCTGTTAGCCAATGTAAGGACCCAGAGTTAGGCTAGGGAAGAACATGCAAACAGCATGTCTCCCACAGTCAACAATTAAGAAAAGCTAACATAAAATAGCATATCATGGTACTCCATACAATCTCCTTAACAATGAAGTTTCCATGGGAGAATTGGAACTCAAACTAACACAAAATTGTTTAACTAATGTTATTGTTTAATAAGAGTAATTCAAATATTTAAATTCATACCTTGATCTCAAAACTTGGGAGACAAGGAAAAAACAGGTTCCTTGTGTGTTAAAGGCCAATCTAAATCTACAGAGCTCTATAAAGCAAATCAAGACAGCCCAAGCTACAAAGAAGAAACCCTGTCTCAATAAGGATAGATATATCCACATAGAAATTGAATCTCCAAAGAAAGGAGAAAAGGAAAGAAAAATATATAAATGCATACCTTTGATCCCAAAACATGGGAGACAAAGACAGAGACAGATTGGTTCCCTTTGAGTATGAGGCCAACCTAATCTACAAAAAGCCAGAACAACACAGAATAAACCTTTTTTAAATCAATTAATAAATTTATATCAAATGTAGAGGAGAATACTTAAACTCCATTCAGTCTTATGCTGTATTTTCATTTTAAAATAGATTATATATAGCATATATATGTAATAGGATTACATGCCATGTTGTATATGGCATGAATGGAGACTTACAAATGTCTTTCTTCTGTTCAAAAAAACAGAAAATATTCCTTCATTGATTTGTGCATCCTGAACATCCAAGGCATTTTGGTAATTGCAGAACTATATGTTACTTGTGAGAAATTATATATTTTCAGAACAAAGGGACCAGAGTCCAAAGAAGTCAAGACAAGTAACCCAAATGATCCAGCCTCATAGACTGCCTCAATAGCTGTTTCCTCCAAAATCTTTAACTTCAAACAGCTTGCTGAGATGGCCCAGCCTCAAGGACTGAACTTTCCTATTGAAGTCCAGCTTCAAACTACAAATTGCTCAGAACATTCAAATTGTTGAGCACATAGAGACTGGACAACAAATGTTACAGTTTACTTTCTTAACCATTTTTTTTCCATTTTATTTGGGCCCCAAACAGGTTTTCTGCATCCCAATTCAGGAGGAAGTTTTAAGAGAGCGACACCCCATTCCCAAAATGTGGGGTGGATGATTCTTTGGTCATTTGATGGGTTATAGATGTTGTTTAGGGGGAATGGTTACAAATTCTTATATGGTCTTATTAAGCAAGATATAGATTCAAGAGATTAGATTCGAGGACTTTTCTATTTTTTTTCTTTTCAAGTCTTTTCCCCATATATAAGAGAGAAAGGATAGAGAAAAGAAAAAAGGGGGAATATATGTCATATAATATAGAAATAAGATATAAGAATGGAATCTACTCTGAAACTTAAAATTATTGTTATTCTCAAATAAGGTTATCTTTCAATACATTGGTATAGAATTTTGTGTATTGTTACAAAAATAAGGTTAAATTTTGATTCATTAGTATAGAATTTTATAATTTGACACATTATGTATTTCAATTATATAATGTATTGTGCCTATACAAATCATTTAAAAGTATAGGCTTACTTCCAATCCTTTTATGGGCGGCTATTGCAATCTATTTAGGAGTCTGGATAATATAAGTTGCTGGCCAGTCAAGCTTCTGGTCATGTCAAATACTAGTCTTAAATTATCACAAAATAGACTTAATAGGTTAAACAGATAGTAAATGGTTAAAATATACAGTTTGCTTGTTCAAAGATAGATAGATTTATAAATAGTAGATGTCTTCAAAACCCTCAAAGACATACAGAAAATGGCATTTAAAGATGTTTTTATTATTTTAAGAATTGTTTGGCCTTTAATCCCAGCACTTGGGAGGCAGAGGCAGGCAGATCTCTGTGAGTTCGAGGCCAGCCTGGTCTACAAAACGAGTCCAGGACAGGCAGAGCTGTTATCCAGAGAAACCCTGTCTCGGAAAACAAAAAAAAAGAATTGTTTGACTTAATATAGTCAGCTCCAGACAGCTCCCATTTGACTTGGAAGGAGATAATTCCTCAAAAAAGAATTCCACCAGGAGATAATTCCTACTGGGCAAAAATACCTCTGCTCTCTCAACAGACTATATATAGTACGAAAATGGACCAGAGCTTAAATTCAGGTAAGTCGATGTCCTGATTCTGCAGAGACAGAATGGAAAAATCCTTATTTCGTGCTGTGTGCGTCGACCTCGACCAGCAAGAACGACGCAACTCGCAAAAGCTCTTCTCAAGCAGTTTATTCAGGTCCCTTGAAAACAGTCTTCCGAATAATGGGGTAGACCCAACCCACAGGCTAAATACTATATGAACAGCCAATCAAGTAAGCCATGTGGTGCTATCTTACAGGCCCATGTATGCGGAAGCAAGCCAGATCAGCAGTCTTAACCAAAATATGGACTTGTTTACCACCGAGAGCGCTCACCATCGGGCTGGTGGAAGGCGGAAACCAGCGCCATCTTCAGGGAGCGGCATGTCGCAGCTCTCTACAGTTCCTCCTTTTTTGTTTTTGAAAAATGTTGGTAGAAGTCCCTGGAAAGGCTTCATAATCCCCATATCTGCGGATCTCACGGCGGGCCTGAGCCTGTAGGAGGGCAGTGCTCAAACTCTTACCTATCTCTGGGTCAGCCTCCCCACTCGGGGCTGCCCTGTCTTAGGTGGCCGAGACTCATCCGTCTACTCTGTCATTGACTTGCCAGACCCTAATATCCGTGGAACGAATACCTCAGTGGGCAGGGACTATGCTCAGTGAAGATTTAAGACTTCATGGCAGCGAGCCATGCCTGAGGGGACTGGCCCGCCTCAATGGCGACAAGGGCCTGTATAATCATGGCTGCATTACACTTCTGTGTGGCTCTCATATTGTAGATGCACCATAGGCAAACCAGAGAGGCTAGTATCATCAGTATCGCCAAAGAGCCTACGCCCACCCACTCCTTAAGATGATCCATAGCTGCCTGTATCCAGGAAGTCAAACCATTAGCCAGACTCAGATCCACCCAAGTGGAGTTGATGTGGACGATTGTCGCTCTCAGCTCTCTCATCTAATTTTCAAAATCAGCCGACCAATCCTGTAAGAGGAGCTCTGACAATTGCTTAGACAGATTAGCAGCCTTTGTTAAATTTTGATACCGCACCGAAGTAACACACAAACCCTGCATTTTCCACTCACACCCCAACTGTGCTAGTTGCCAAAGAGTATCAACCTGTTCTTGTATTAAATCTATGTGTTCATTAACTATCATAAGGCCTCCTTTGAGATGAGAATTCATAGAGGTCTGAGTATCCAATGCCTATGCCACATTGGCTGAGATGTCATTCAGGGCATTGGCAGTCTGTATAGAACTAGACAAGGCAATAGCTGAGGCAGTCGCCCCCACAGCAGCAACAGTGATGGCAGTAACAATAGCTGCAGTGATGCCAAAATCTCTTTTAAGCCTGAATAGCATCATGGTATTAGGGGCCTCTACAGGAACTGGTACATATCGAGGCATTCTAGTCACCACAGCCACAGGAAAGGCTGTGGCATTCCAGCACAGGGCATAAAAGCATGTGTCCGGAGTGCATACTAACTTTTCTTTACCCAAGGATGCACTCCCATTACTTACAATCCACAGAAAAGGAGGCCAGAGACACACTGGCGAGGCTGAAAAGGTCTTATTGTGGTAAGAATGAAATGAAGAATTCCAAGTACCAGAGCCACTACCACTAGAAAAATCCAACTTGGTAGCGGACCCTAGGGAAAAACTACCTCTTTGATAAATTCCTCCCCCAAGCATAAGTATAGGTCCCAAATCCATACAGCTACCATTTGCTCCACACAAAAGCCATAAATCAAAAGGAATGGTGGCAGTCTGCTGAGGATCCCTAGTAGATATATCAAGCATCTGATCTTTGATATGCATGTAAAGGACATTGTAATGACCCTACGCCCAGTAGCCAACCAGGCTGGTGCCATACCCATCTGGTATCTTTTTCTCAGAGATGGGAAGCTAGGATACCAACCCATATGCAATCAAACATGCCCTTCTTGAAGTCGCTAGAAGCTGACCCCAAGTGCAGTGCTTAGCCTCGCATCCTGAGCGTGATGATAGCTTAGTCCTTTAGGACAATCAACCAAGCTTGCGGCTGTCCAGCCTCCAAGGCAGCAAAGGCTTGCACCAGCATGGCATTACTTCTCCTCTGTGAAATCCTCATCTTACAGATACACCATAGGGCAATGAAACTGACTAGGAAGAGCATGCCTCCTAGGGCACCCATTCCCGCCCATTCCTTCAGATGATTCATGGCTCGGAGGATCCATGTTGACAGTCCTTCAGCAACAGAGACATCAACCCGGGTGGAATTCACATGCACGATGGCAGTTCTCAGATTCTGTATCAGCTTATCAAACTCACCAGACCAATTTCCTGTAAGATACTGAGAGAGTTGCTTAGACAAATTTGCAGCTACAGTATAATTTTGATATGGCACAGAGGTCACACACAAACCAGTCATTTTCCACTCACAGCCAATCTGGGCCACCTGCCACAATACATCCAAGGCCGTGGCTACAGTGGCTGACAAATTATTCAAGGTAGCGGCAGTCTGCACTGAGGCATCCAGGCTTCCAACCCCTTATTCTTATAAGGGGTGATAGCTGCTTTACACTCCTTTGTACATTGCTCATACACAAGTTGTTTAATTAAGGGCATTGCCAAATCAGGGTCTCCTAATACCCTTCCAGCGGCCTCAACCATTCTAGCCACGAAGTCTGAGAAAGGCTCTAGGGGATCCTGAATAATCTTGGTTAGATTGCCATTCACTTCCCTTTTGTTAGGCAATGATTTCCAAGCTCTGGTTACGATTAAATTGATTTGCTCAAACACCTGAGCCAGATACCCAGTTTGTTGTTGAGCATATCGACCTTGTCCAAGAAGCATGTCCACATCCCAGGCTGGGTTTCCTGCTGCACGATTAGCAGTAGCTTGTTCATTAGCAAACTCAATCAAGAAAGCCTTCCAATCTGAATACTGCCCAGAGGACAGGCAAGCACGTGCCAAGCTCATCCAGTCACTAGGAGTCATGCAATAACGATGAAGAGCTTCCACATGAGCTACAGTGAAAGCAGCATTAATCCCATAAGTGCGGACAGACTCAGCAAGTGCTTTAATTACCTTAAAATCGAGAGGTTCATGATAACGATTTCCCCCTCCATCCTGAAAGACAGGGTAGTACAGCTCATGTCTCACTTCCCTCCAGACATTTGGACAGAATGACCACCCACTAGGACCACTCGGAGGGGAAGTCTCATTATATGAAGGCGGTGCCAACATAGGCGGCCCCGGAGCTGAGGGTTCTATACGGGTGGAGTCAGAACTCTTCCTCAAAGACAACTTCTCCATTTCCTTTGCTAACATTTCAAGTTCCTCTTCAGACTCTGAGCTATCCTCTTCCAAATTATCTTTCCCAGATTTGACCGAGTGCTCCTCTTTTAACTGCTCTAATGCCTCTTGTCCTTTTTCCACGGCCTTGCAATATCTCTGATCTCCTAAACAACTCCGAACAAGTCTCCAAATAGGCCATGCTCCTCCCTGCAATGTACCTTGCTCCCAGGCAAAATCCAAGTCCCTGCCTAATTTGTCCCAGCAGGATACCGTAAGATTCCCGGACACCGCAAACCACGGAGCCACGGAGTCACATTCATTCAAAAATCTCTCTGGGGTTGACTTCTCAAGTTTCAATTTCCTAGCTAAAAGTAGCTACTGAAGAGTCAGAAAAATTGGATGTGACTGAGATGATCCCATGATTAAAAATTTACTTTTGGTTCACAGTTTCACGTGAAACTTTACCTTTAGTTCGCAATTTCCGCGAAACTTTACCTTTAGTTCGCAATTTCCGCGAAACTTTACCTTTAGTTCACAACTTCCGCGAAACTTTATTGTCCCAATTTATCCCGGGAACTTACCAGTGCACTGCCCCTGACTGCAGGAGTTCTGAGTCTTTTCTGGTTCCCCGTATGGGCCACCACTTGTTGCGTCAACCTCGACCAGCAAGAACGACACAACTCACAAAAGCTCTTCTCAAGAAGTTTATTCAGGTCCCTTGAAAACACTCTTCCGAATAATGGGGTAGACCCAACCCACAGGCTAAATACTATATGAACAGCCAATCAAGTAAAGCCACGTGGTGCTATCTTACAGGCCCACGTATGCGGAAGCAAGCCAGATCAGCGGTCTTAACCAAAATATGGACTTGTTTACCACCGAGAGCGCTCACCATTGGGATGGTGGAAGGCGGAAACCGGTGCCATCTTCAGGGCACGGCAAGTCGCAGCTCTCTACACTGCTGCACAATTTAGCCTGTGAAAAATGCTTGGCCAGAAGGCTGAAGATGATGCTCCAACGATATCAAGAGATAGTTGGGACTGTCTAGGCAACAGAGTGTCATATTTCTTTTTGGAAGCTGCTCTCCTGTATGTCCTACTCACTCAAATAATAACTTTATCCCTTCTTATGTCTTTGATGGGGTTGAAGGCATAATAGTTATAAAATTTCAATTGAACTTGAGTTGTTTAGGATTTAAAAGGATACTTTCAAGTCTAAATAACTTCTTTAGGTTTATAAATATAGGATATGAAAGAAATTATTTAGGTTCAGAACTTTAGACACACCAAGATAGATAGATAATTTTTCTTCTTCTTCAAGATTGCCTGATACAAATAGGCTAAACATTATGTGTGTAACTTTTATGTATGGTTTTCTTAATTGTTTCATATTTGTTCTTATCATTTTTACTATATAAGTTAAAATATTTTACCATTTTTTTAGACCAAAGGAGGGAATTGTTGTAGTGTTAAGCATTCTAAATGTTAATTAATTGGTTTTGCTTGCTGTCTGTTACTTACATTGACTCTGATTGGTTAAATAAAATGCCAAGGCCTGAGATTGGACAAAGACAGAGAAAGGTGGGACTTCCTGGGATTATAACAGGAAGCCTGTGCTTTAGACAAAGGATTAATTCATTCCAGCCAGGAGCAGGAACAGGCACAAACCATGGGTTAGAAACAAGAACCTCACTCCACATGGCCAGGAACATCAGCATATCATGCAGAATGGCAGTCCAAGGGGACGTATGTATATATGGGGTCATATTTGGGAAGTAGAATTAAGAGCTAGTTTAGATGGGGCAAGATTCCTCAACTCAGGCCAAGGCTTGATAAAAATCCATGTGGTCTCTGTGTGCTCATTTTTAAAGGCAGGTTAAGGATTAGCCGCC
This sequence comes from Lophiomys imhausi, assembly GCA_907164525.1. Classification (NCBI taxonomy): domain Eukaryota; kingdom Metazoa; phylum Chordata; class Mammalia; order Rodentia; family Muridae; genus Lophiomys; species Lophiomys imhausi. Next base: position 24,052,099 of record CAJQZJ010032188.1, on the reverse strand, counting down.
AAACCAATTAATGATAACATAAATACTGGTTAAATAATTTAATTAGCCATATATTTCCTTTTACACACCTATATTTGTAAAAGAAATCTTCTAAAATTTAAATTACACATTGATCCTCCCACATTAGTAGTGGGAACTTAAACACCCCACTCACAACAATGGACAGATCATCAAGACAGAAGCCAAACAGAAAAATAATGAGTCTAACAGAGCTCATGAACCAAATGGACCTAAAAGATATCTATAGAATGCTTCACCCAAACACAAAAGTATACACCTTCTTCTCAGTACTACACAGAACCTTCTCCAACATCGACCATATAGTCAGACACAAAGGTAGCCTCAAGAGATACAAGAAAATTGTAATAACCCCTTGTATATTATCAGATCATCATGGAATAAAGCTGGACTTCAATAGCAAAAGAATCATCAGAAAGCCTACACACACATGGAAATTGAACAACTCTTTACTGGATGACTACTAGGTCAGGGAAGAAATAAAAGAGGAAATCAAAGACTTCTCAAAATCTAACGAAAATGAAGGCACAACATACCCAAACCTATGGAACACAATGAAAGCTGTGCTACGAGGAAATTTCATAGCACTAAGTGCCTTCAAAAAGAAAATTGTGACAGCGCATATTAGTGAATTAACAGCTAAACTGGGTGAATTGGAAAAAAAGAAGCAAACACTCCCAAAAGAAGCAGAAGACAGTAAATCATCAAACTTAGGGGTGAAATCAACAACTTAGAAACAAAAAGAAGTGTACAAAGAGTCAATGAAACCAAGAGTTGGTTCTTCAATAAAATCAACAAAATATACAGACCCTTAGCCAAATTAACTAAAAGGAAGAGGGAAAAAAATCTAAATAAACAAAATCAGAAATGAAAATGGGTAAATAACAACAGACATTGAGGAAATCCAGAGAATATTTGGGTCCTACTTTAAAAATCTATACTCCACCAAATTTGAAAACTTAAGCGAAATGGAAAATCTTCTTGACAGATTCCATCTACAGAAGCTAAATTAAGATCAGATTAACAGATTAAACAACCCTATAACCCCTAATGAAATAGAAACAGTCATTAAAAATCTCCCAACCATAAAAAGTCCAGGGCCAAATGGTTTTAGCATGGAATTCTACCGGACCTTCAAAGAAGAGCTAACACCACTACTCTTAAAACTCTTTCACCAAAGAGAATCAGAAAGAACACTGCCAAACTCATTCTATGAGGCCACAGTCACCCTGATTCCCAAACCAGGACCCAACAAAGAAAAAGAACTTCAGACTACTCTCCCTCATGAAAATAGATGCAAAAATATTTAATAAAATACTAGCAAACCAAATTCAAGAACACATCAAAAGTATCATATACCATGATCAAGTAGGCTTCATCCCAGGAATGCAGGGATGGTTCAACATATGAAAGTCTATCAATGTAATTCACCATATAAACAAGATGAAAGAAAAAACCACATGATAATCTTGCTAGATGCAGAAAAAGCATTTAACAAAATCCAACACCCCTTCATGCTAAAAGTCCTGGAGAGAATGGCATACAAGGACCATACCTAGAAATAATAAAGGTGATATACACCAACCCAGTAGCCAACATCAAATTATGTGGAGAGAAACTTGAAGCATTTCCTCTAAACTCAGGGACAAGACAAGGATGTCCACTTTCACCATATCTCTTCAATATAGTACTTGAAGTTCTTGCTAGAACAATAAGACTCTGAGATTCCATCTCCCACCTGTCAGAATGGCTAAAATCAAAAGCTCAAATGACAGCACATGCTGACAAGGGTGTGGAGAAAAGGGAATTCTCCTTCATTGCTGGTGGGAGTGCAGGTTTGTGCAACCACTATGGAGGTCAGTCTGGCGTTATCTTACAAAACTTGGAACAGCTCTGCCTCGGGACCCAGCCATACTACTTCTGGGTATACATCCAAATGATTCCTCATCAAATCACAAGAAGGTTCCTCATCTATGTTCATAGCAGCTTTATTTGTAACAGCTGGAAACTGGAAACAACCCAGATGTCCCTCAACTGAAGAATGGATTAAAAAACTGTTGTACATCCACACAATGGAATATTACTCAGCTATCAGAAACAATGAAATTATGCAATTTGCAGCCAAATGGATAGAACTAGAGAAGCTCATCCTGAGTAAGTTAACCCAGTCTCAGAAGGATGCACATGGCATCTATTTTCTTCTAGTCAGATTTTAGCTATATAATATAGGATATCCATACTACAACCAATGCACCAAAGGGAATTTGGACATAGACTTTTTTGTTTGTTTTAGTTTTCTCTCCCTGGCAATGAGATACTTTTCACTGGTGATACTGCCTTGTAGGCCCGCAGTGTATGAAGAGGCCCTCATGTGACTTCTGAACTGGGGCGGGGGACTATTGTGTAGGGACACTCTACTCCAGAGGAGTGGGATGGAAGGGTTAGGGGATACACGGTGGGGGGGGCGCTGGGAAAGGGGAAAAGAGGACAATATGGTGGAGATATAACCTGAAGCAACAAATAAATAAATTTATTTTTTTAAAAAAGAGGAAACTCAAATGACCAAGAATCACTTAAATAATTATTCAGCATCCTAAGTCTTTAGGAAAATGCAAATTAAAATTGCTACTTTAAGATTTCATCTTACACAAGTCAGAATGTCCAAGATCAGGTCATTCTGACAAGGTTGTGAAAGAAACGAACCCTTTTTCATTGCTGGAGAAAGTCGGAAAAAAAAACTTGTACATCTACTAGGAAATAACTGTTGTAGTTAATTGGGAATTTGAAAATCAATATACGTCAAGAATCAGCTATACTATCTTGGGTATATACTCAAAGAATGCCTCATTATACTACAGATTCTCTTGCTCAACCATGTTCATTGCTGATTTAAACATAATTCCAGAAATTGTCAAAGGACTAAATGTCCATCAATGGACAAATGGGTGAAGAAGTTGTGGTATATTATACAAAGGAAGAGTATTTAGCTATTAATAAAGTAATATTCAATTTTCAGGTAAATTGATGGAATTGAAATCAAATGATCCTGATGAAGTAACCTAGTCCCAGAAAGATAAATATGATATCTGTTTACTTAAATATGGATATTATTTTTCCAGTCATTGACAAACAAGCTAAAAAACTTAGAATCAAAGAGGTTACATATAGAGTAAGGGATTTGGTTGGGGAAAGAAACTGTATAGGATGCAGAAGTTAAATTGAAAGTTATGAATACATGGGGAGAGAGTAATTGTTTATATCTAACTGAGTAGTTGGACAAAGGAGTCCCATGGAAACTGCAAACACACCAATGTAATGTCAAAGCTATTTTGGGCCTTCCAAAAACTGAGAGACAGACCCTATTGTTAATGACAATACCTACGGAATAAATTGAACATAGAGAAACCAAGTTAGGGATAATCTATAGCCTTCACCTATGAACAACTGTTCATAGTTTTGTAATTTTCCCCTCAGTTTACCAAAGGGAAAGGTAAGCAACAACCCAGCTAGAAACCATTAAATCTACAATGATGACTTGTATGTGAGATATTCTAGAGCAACAGTGGTATAAAGCTTTTGGGAGAAACTAATCAATATCTGATTTGATTTAAGGCCCATTTCCTGAGATGGAACCTATACCAGACACTTCCTGGGTAGAAAGAGAATACATAGGCCAGGAACTTAGTGTACAACCAAATAATACTGTTCTACTTAAGGAATAAAATTATTTCAAACATCCTGGCATACTCATAGATCAGTTTCTTGTTCAGTCATCATCACAGAAGCTTCCTCCTGCAATAAAAGGGAACAAATATAGAGGCTCACAGACAATATTCAGAGAGTGAAAGACCTTGCAACACTCAGTTCTAAAAGGAACTTCTCTATCAAATGGCTCCACTCAGGACTAAGGGAACTCTGTGAGAAGAGACAGAGGAATGGAAGACACTAAGGAAACTAGGCCTTCTAAACACAATGGGGTAGATGTACATATGAACTCACAGGAACTGAGGCAGCATTCACATGGTCTGCATGGGTCTCTGCCAAGTGGGGTTCCAATAATGAGAGAAGAAATAAACACAAGCTCCCATCCATAACCTAGGACTGTTTTCATTGATTAACCACTTGAAAAATAATTATTTTTCCCCTTGAGAGTCTCACTGGGAGTACAAAACTCTCTTAAATAAAGACTTTATGCCCAGATGTATATGTACAACACAAATGAATTCAGTGGGATCACAGAAGGATTTTCTTCTCATAATACTTCATAATGAAACATTTTTTAATCTCACAGGTCCTTTGCTTATGCATTATGCTTTCCAGTTTTTGTGGTTTTATGTGATTTCTATGTGTGTGAACGTGTGTATATGTCTGTCTGGAGGTGTGTGAACGTGTGTATACGTCTGTCTGGAGGTGTTTCTTGTACCATTGTTGTTGTTTTTTTGTTTGTTTGTTATTTCTTCTTTTGTTTTTTTAATGTTGTTTTATTGTGTTATTATTCTTTAGGTGTGTGATTGTTTACTAAGGAGAGACAAAATGGTGTGGACCTGATGTGAGAACAGGTAGTGAGGAACTTAGAGGATTTCAGGAGGCTGAGCCCTAATCAGAATATATTGTATGAAAAAATTCTATTTTCAACAACAACAAAAAATAGAAACATAAAAGAATAGTGATATACACACACACACACACACACACACACACACACACACACACACACAATAATAAAAAATCTCAACAATCATATGCAGGGAGAGGAGATATTTAAATTTCCTTCAAAGTATTCCTAGTTCATAGGCTTTTAGAAAGAGAGTTAAAGATGGCATGCTTATCCAGAACAGTATTCATTATCATCTGCTGAGATTTGTGTTAGTCAGCAAAGTACTCAGAGGCCTTTGAAGCATGGTTCAATGTCCTCAGTGTGGTTCATTCTAGTATAAAATGACCTATTAGTATGATGCTGAATTTGTAGGCATGTTGACTCTAATGGTTCTGACGTTATATAGGTTTTCATTGGAATTCAAAAAAAGACTGCAAGGCAAGGCAAAATGTGGTAGAATACAAGAGACTGCATTCACACCCTTATGTCATGACATGTAGTTGGGCTGAGAATATGAAACTGAAGCCACGGGGGAGATGCTAGATGAAGATACCAGGAACAGTATAGAACATCTTCAGAGAGAAGCTGCAGACAGTATAGGAAAGTACTAATATTGATGGATCAAGAAAGGTCAAGGAGAGCAGCAGCCTAAGTGCCTTGGGATATCACCCTGTGCCACAGATGCCAAGCATGGAGTCAAACGATTTAATCTTTGGTCTTTGGGTGTTTGATGCTGTTATGGCCCAATTTATATTCAATACTTTCTTATTCTTCACTTTTGGAACAGGGTTATTTTGTCTATGCTACTTTACTAATATATCTCTTAAAATTTAGGGGTTTTTTACCCCTTTAATTTTGGAGGGGTAATTAATTTTTCTTTATCTTAGATAATAATTTTGGATTTTGAGAAACAAAGAGTTAAAACTTTGTTGACAACTTATTATTTTTTTTCTAATAAGCTGACTGTGAGTCTTTTGGATTAAAAGTGGAATATTGTATCCTTTTTCTTGAATGTAATTTAAGAGGCTCATGTTTCAAAAGCTGTCTGCTTCCTAAGGTATTAATGGGAACTAGCCGATCATTAAAGAAGAGGGGCCTGGAATTCACTGAAATTGTGCACATGGCATCTATTCGCTTATGGTCAGATTTTAGCCATATAATACAGGATATATATACTACAACCAATGCACCAAAGGAAACATGAACATAGACTTTGTTTCCTGTCCATGAGACACTTTACCCTAGTGGTGCCCCAGTGTATGAGGAGGCTCTTGGCCCTCATATGACTGCTGAACTGGGGCAGGACTGTTATGTAGGACACTCCACCCCAGAGGAGTGGGATGGAAGGGATAGGGGTAGAGGGTGGGAGGACAGGACTGGGAGGGGTGGAAAGAGGACACTTCAATGGAGATGTAATCTGAAGTAATAAATAAATATTAAAAAAAACCAAAGAGTGCCATCAAAGAGGATACAGGGACCCCAGGTGCATCCTATTCTGCCTCTGCTCCCTCACTGTCATGACATGCAGTACTTTCCTGACCACATATATCTGACAATATATAAACCCTCATCATACCCCAAAGCAATGGGTGAAGTCATCATTAACTAAAGCCTCAGATGTTATGAGCCAAATAGCTTTCTTTCTTTTTTCTTTTTTGTTTGTTTTTTGAGACAGGGTTTCTCTGTGTAACAGCTCTGGTTGTCCTGGACTCGCTTTGTAGACCAGGCTGGCCTCGAACTCACGGAGATCCGCCTGCCTCTGCCTCCCAAGTGCTGGGATTAAAGGCGTGCGCCACCACCGCCCGGCTCCCAAATAGCTTTCTTGTTCTTAATTTATTTCAGGAATTTTGTCATAGTTGGAGAGGGCTGCTTAGTACAACCATTTCAGTAACATTTAAAAAATATCTTATGACTATATTCAATATTTTTCATGTATATGTTATCAAGTCAATTGTGTTTGCTATTTTCATCTAATAATATACATCTAAACAATCCCCTGTGTTAAGCTGAATAGTTGAGTCGATGATATTTTGACTGAGAGAACACTTTCTCCTCTTCTCTGACTTATTTTTCTCTCTTCTCCAATCTCATGTTTTTTCCTTCTTCATATTTAATTTTCAAAAATTTCTTGGTCGTTGAAATTTTATTGTAATTTTCAATATAAAGAGTATCATATAAAATATCTTAAAGACATTGAGAAAAATTATGATAAAAAGTTTACTTCAGTGGCCAGCTCTCCTGAGTGTCTCAGCAGCATAAGCCGGGAACTCACCATGGCTTTAGGTTGTGACGCAGGCTATGCCCATCGGGCTGTTCTTCAGGACCCTCAAGTCTCCATTTCTGCCACTCTTCACAGTGCACACTGACTCCCTTCTCTTTTTCTCCTATCTCTCCAGCACATGCCTGTTTATCATAGTGGGAGTAGAAGGTTTACATGGCATGGTGGCTGGCACGTCTCTAAATGTCTTCAGACCATCTGCTTCCACTTGTCGGCTGGCACGTCTCTAGGCTTCTTCAGCTCATGTATGTCCACCACCATGGGTAGCTGGCATTAAGACTGTTTTTAATAATTCCAGAATCTTCCTGAAATATAGAGTAGTGATGATGGATAATACTCTTCTGGTTGTTGGTAATTTAATACTGAGTTTATGTGTTTCTAGAAATTTTTCATATAATCATGTCTCATGTATGTGAGAAGTTTAGATACATAAAATTATTTTGTCTTCCTTAAAAAAGGAGAATTATAATAAGGCTTGGGTACCATATCTTCAAACAGTTTTTTTTAATATTTAATAAATAAATATTTATTTATTACTTCAGGTTACATCTCCATCACCGTGCCCTCTTCCCACCCCTCTTGGGTGGAAAGTCTTGGGTAGTAGAGGCTTTCAAGATCCATATATATATATGGAATAAAAGTGTATTCAAATTCATTATAATAAAAATAAAATATTATTGATAAATTTGGTCTAATGATTCAGATATATCTAAATAAAAATGCTAGAAATACATAATTACTGATAACGTCTCACAAACAATATTCCTAATATGTGGGGAGCCACGCCCCTAAGATGGCACCTGGTGTAATGCCAGAAAGCTCAAGCTTTCTGGCATTAAACAAGCCTTACTTGGTAGCGGCTGCCTAGCCCGGTGTGCTTCCTCCTTTTGTGAGCCTATCTTGGATCACTAGGTGGCGTGATCTGATTGGGTTTGAGTAGGCATATAAGGGCTTGGGGGAAGAGAGAAGAGAGAAGCTGAGGAGAAGCAGATGTACAAGGTTCCTGAATAAACTGCTTGAAGAAGAATCGTGGTTGTGTCTTTCCTGCTGGTCAGGTGGACTCGACAAGTGGTGGTCCGTATGGGGAACCTCTCCAGGGGTGAATGATTTAGAACTTCTTGCAGTCAGGGCAGTCGACTGGTAAGTCCCAGGTAAGGTGGGACCAAGGTTAGGACCTCGGTAAAGAGGCAATAAGGTCTCTGGAGGGAGCAATAAGGACCTCAGTAAAGAGGCAATAAGGTCTCCGGAGGGAGCAATAAAGTTCCGTGATTCGGAAGAGTAGAAGAAAAACAAAAGCGAAAGTATGGGGAATTCACCATTGCAGCCCATTTTTTTCCACTCTTAAAGAGCTATTAAAATCTATATTGCAGGGAGGAGCACGGCCTATTTGGAAACTTGTTCATAGTTGTTTAGGAGATCAGAGAGCAGTTATAGAACCCTCAGCTCCAGGGCAGCCTGTGTTGGCGCCGTCTTCATATAATGAGACTTCCTCTCCGAGTGGTCCTAGTGGGTGGTCATTCTGTCCAAATGTCTGGAGGGAAGTGAGACATGAGCTGTACTACCCTGTCTTTCAGGATGGAGGGGGAAATCGTTATCATGAACCCCTTAATTTTAAGGTAATTAAAGCACTTGCTGAGTCTGTCCGCACTTATGGGATTAATGCTGCTTTCACTGTAGCTCAGGTGGAAGCTCGTCGTCGTTATTGCATGACTCCTAGTGACTGGATGAGCTTGGCATGTGCCTGCCTGTCCTCTGGGCAGTATTTAGATTGGAAGGCTTTCTTGATTGAGTTTGCTAATGAACAAGCTGCTGCTAATCGTGCAGCAGGAAAACCAGACAAGGTTCCTGAATAAACTGCTTGAAGAAGAATCGTGGTTGTGTCTTTCCTGCTGGTCAGGGGGACGTGACACTAATATAGATTTAAAATATCTTGATATTGTATGTTTCTATAAACAATGTAATATTCACATATACTCATATGCATATCATTTTGTTCTATTTTTTAACATTGTCTCAAAAATAATTTAAAATACCAAAATAATGAAGAAAATAATCCTTCTAGAAGGAACTCAACTTGAAAACTGAAATATTTATTAGAAACTTATAGTGAACATTATTGAATATCTATCTTTTGGAACCAAAGTAGCATCCTTGCAGAACAGTTAACATATTTGAATACTGAGGGAGATGGGTAGACAGATAGGTAATTAAAAATAACTAGCACCATATTCAAATATGATAACTCTTCTTCAAGGATACTCGAACCAATTTGCTGTAGCACATTGGTTAAGTCACAACAAAATTAAAACATAACTATATTAAAAAGTGTTTGAAGGTATATTAACTTTGTATTATTAATCCAAAGGAAGGCATAGGGGGTAGAGGGTGGGATGGCAGGACTGGGAGGAGTGGAAAGAGGGCACTGTGATGGAGATGTAACCTGAAGTAATAAATAAATATTTTTTTAAAAACTATTTGAAGGTATATTAACTTTATGTTATTAATATAAGATAACTTACAATACATATAAAATATATCCTTATATTTATACATTCATACATGCTATATTTTCCCAAATAAAATATATGATATATATTATACATTCATATATATATAACATATATTCTTCATTATATTGACAGCTAATTTTTTATGAGTAAAATAGGACCAACCATGCTTATAACTTGTAATTTATTCATATATCAAATATCATGCATCAAATAACCTTGCATATAAGCAGAGCAAAACTGTGATGAAATAAATAAAAAGTATTTAAATTCATAACAATGAAAAATTATTGATAAACAGTCTAATGATGTAGATATAAAATTTAGATCTAAATAAAAATTAGAAATATATAATTACTGAAAACATATCTAATGAACAATATTCTTAATCTAGATTTAAAACAATCTTGTATTTTATGCATCTATAAACAAATGCAACATTCAGATATGCCCATATACATATAATTTCATTCAATTTTTTTGAATTGTCTCAAAATCATTTAAAATACCAAAATAATGAAAAACTTCTGTAATCCCTCAAATCAACAAAATTATTTTCAGTAACACTAAGGAAAAGAAGTATTCTAAAAGTAATATTTATAAAAATAATCTTTTGTCCAGCACCATAGCACTTTTTAATCATATATTTTATTCATTGTTTCTTTTATTCAGAATTCATCAAATTTTCAGATTTGAAGATTAAATAAAAGGAAAAAAGTAAAGAAACAGGACCTGAGCACCAGCCAAAATTGCAATAAACATATGCACTTTATATTCTCTTGAGAGGTTGTGTTCCTATTTTCCTAGAAAAAGATTCATTGATTTTGACCTGTCAATAATTATAAGTGCATATTGTTTAATCAAGGATACTTTCCTTAAGGTACATACTTCTTTTAATCAGTGTGAGATGAGCAGCCTCTCCCTTCTTTCCAAAGTGTTAAAAGTCAACTAATCAGGAACAAGAGCTCTATAAGCTCCTTTCACATCTAGAATTGAGCTACTCCCTCAGCATTCCCCCAACTCATTCATGCCCTGCCCTGTGAACTCACTTCTTAATGACTCTGCATGCTAATCTCTGTTTTATTTCAAGTTTTCCTACTTTCATGGGGAAATATTGATTGCTAAAAAGAGGTCATGATTTCAGGTTTTTTATCTTCTGTAACCTTCCCTGAGAATATAACTGTGTTGTGTCAATTTTTAAAACCATGATCTATAACAAAATGCTGCAAGTTTTTCAAGTGCAGGGATTCCCTTCTACATTGTACAGAGTAACTCATTGTATATGAACTTCCACAAACAAAAATCATTAAATAGTGCTGAATTTTCAAAATTCTAAGCATTCCAATATTCTTTATTGTCCAAATTTTAGATTTTAGCAGCATTGATGAATTTATCCACTATATTATTTAAGAGCATAGCTTATGTTTGTTCTCTGTGTGAATTTCAAAGGAATAAATAATATGTAAGAAAGCTTGGGGCCGGAGCAGCTTACACTCTCTAGCTACTTCTAAGTGGATTTGTGCATTTATCTTTACATTTGGAATGCCAAATTATGTAGTTCAAAGCATGATGTATTAGTCACTTTTCACCATTTCTATGACAAAACACACAATAACACTCTGTTTAAACAAAGACAGGTTGTTTTGCCCCATCATGGAGTAGGGTATAATGGCAGCAAGAATGCTCGCTGTGGCAACAGGAGCACAAGGCAGGTCTTCCTAGGGGCCTGTCAGGCAACAGAGAGAAATAAATTCTGATACTCAGTTCATTTTCTTTCTTTCTTTCTTTATTTGCTGTTTTATTTTTCTTTTGAGACTTTAACCGAAGGCATAGTACCTACTACCTTCAGGATGGGTCTGTCTTCCTCTGTAAAATCTCTGTGCACAAACACTGTCAAGCTGACATTGAATGTTAGCCAATACACTTTATGCTTAATACTCCAAAATAAATTATATTTTCTCCCTCAAATAGCTTATAATAAATAATACTTCTATGTATTACTAGTAAGTACAAGTATCCAACAGAGACAGAAGCTACCAGATTGAAATTAATCTCCAGATCATCTACTGGGAATAAAGCTAATTGGTTGTCTGCAAAATGGTGTTCCACTGCTCTCCTACTGTAACCCTGGCCATCCTCCACAAGAGTCCCCTCACGTTTAGTACTGTCAGGGCCACATAATTCATTCTTGTTTGATATAAATACACACAATGTGTGACTTTCCATTAGATGTAGTCATTTTAAACATCATTCCTATCATGCAAGGAAGAAATTTATAATTATGTTTCTAATAGCAACATCAGCCACTTTCTGAGGTTGGCAGCAATTTCTGGCGTATGCCCACTTGTTACATGGTGAAACATTCACTATGTTTACTCCTGGGGGTACAGGAGTGTCATCAGGGTTTCAAACCAACTGTCCTCATAGATAATGATAAAATTATACCCATGTGAACTTTTGCAGCATGGCAGCAACCTTTGATTTCAAATCACAGCTGTTTTGCAATGAAATGAATGGATCTGAATAGAATTTGAAATGTAGATAAACCTACCTTGTAGGTATGTTTGAGGACCTGGGGGATAGTATGCAAATTTAGAAACAGAAAATTGAGGAAATATATTCATAAAATTACCATATACTTTGTTATGCCTTATTATCTAAAATAGAGTCAATTTTTACCAATTTGAATCAAGTGAAATAAAACAAGTCTCTATTAATAAAAATGTATAAATGCATTTATTCATGTGTTGACATATATATGTATGAATATACTTGTAATAAATATATACATATATATAGGTTCATTTTAATCACATAGATTATACTTAAGAACATTAAAAAGTGACTTGCCATGTGATAATCACTGTAGTCCATTTATGGTGGGTATTGCTCTCATTTGACATGTGAGAAAAATGAAGAGTTAGAGTATTGGATTTGCATATTAACAGTACTGGCCATCTAACTAGAAAATTTCTTCAACCAAATTCCTTGTTTCAAAGTACAATTATATGCTTAAAATATCCTTAACTAATAGCTTTTTCATAACAAATTCCTCACTTAAATATATAAGTAATTTGAAATCAGGAGTTCAATGTAAATATATGTAACCAGTTTTGGTAATGTCCTAGCTCTGCTCATATAAAAAAGGGAGTTGCTCACAAATTTTTACCTGACTTTTAAAATACCAAACTAAAAAAATTCTAAGTGTTCAGTTTTGCTCATATCTATGTTCTGATAACATTATGTGAATTGCACTACCAAAATCAAGACCTTAGAAAAGTGTCAAGAAAGTGACTTGCATAAAATATAGGGCATAAACTCATATTATAACACCTAACCCTTGGATTTGGGTTATATGAAATGGTACATATTTTCAGTATGATAACAGGCTTTCTTTTATTTCCTATTAGTGTTATCAGACATAGCCACTAAGTTTCAGAACAGCAATTTAAAACAGGACTTGTGATGCTAAAAGTCTGAAATTGTTTTAAAATCTAACAAAATCATTACATTGGGATATTTACAAAATATTTACATTTGGAGTTTCAATTATCTGAGTATACATCCAAATGACTCCTCACCGAATCACAAGGAAGTTCCCTCATCTATGTTCATAGCAGCCTTATTTGTAATAGTTAGAAACTGGAAACAACCCAGATGTCCCTCAACTGAAGAATGGATTAAAAAACTATGGTACATATACACAATGGAATACTACTCAGCTATCAGAAACAATGAAATTTTGTAATTTGCAGCCAAATGGTTGGAAATAGAGAAGCTCATCCTGAGTGAGCTAACCCAGACTCAGAAAGAGCACATAACATCTATTCACTTATAGTCGGATTTTAGCCATATACTACAGGATAACTAACTATCCTACAGCCAACACACCAAAGGGAACATGAACATAGACTTTTTTTTTCCTACAATGAGACATTCTTCCCTAGTGGTGCTGCCTTGTAGGCCCCCCAGTGTATGAAGAGGCTCTTGGCCTTCATATGACTGCTGAACTGGGACAGGGGACTATTATGTAGGGACACTCCACTCCAGAGGAGTGGGATGGAAGGGTTAGGGGGTAGAGGGTAGGAGGGCAGGACTGGGAGGGCTAGAAAGAGAACACTATGACGGAGATGTAACCTGAAGCAATAAATAAATTAATTAAAAATAAAATAAAATATTTACACCTTTTTTTAGTTTATTCAGTACAATTACAGAACTTTATCATGTAAAAGGAACATACTTATATTTCTTTGTGTAGGGTTGAGTCCTTGTAGACTTTTCCAGTCCACTGAACTATTGGCCACTGAGGAAGTCAGGGAGTTGGACAGTTAGTCATATTCAGGCAAGATCACACCCATCAGCTGTCAGTGCCAAATGGTAAGTCTTGAAAAGTATATACAAACAAGATTATTCAGATGGACAAGCTATATTTAGGAATATGCATGTATACATACATATATATACATGCAATAATAATCAATTAAAAAGAGAACAAGTATTTGAAGGAGAGTAGGAATGGGTTTTTGAGTGGAGGAGAGGAAAGGGAATAATTATGTAATTAAAATCTCAAAAATAATTAAGACAGCAATTAAAGTCAAAAATAAAGAACATGCATATCTGTATTATATGTGTGTATGTATGTATATATGTATGATGTATGTATGTATGTATGATGTATGTATGCTGCAGGTTCTCTCAATCAGGAAAGGGCTGGTGTTTTCCTTTATCATGGAATGGAGGATTAATTTATTCAGCGTTTTCTGACTCTGAATAAATTAATTATTATATTATAAATTAATTATTGGTTGAAAGTATCCAAAGACAGGAGAAAACTGGGAAGGTCAGCTTCGTGCTTTTTCAGTCATTGTGGAGGTCAGTACAGACTATGGGCAGAAAGAAACTGTTACTTGACATGCTCCCTCTACACAGCTTCGTTAAGAGGGATTTTCACAAGCTACCTCCAGTCCTGCTAAGCAAAGTTAAAACTGTGAAATAAGGGAAGGCTCCCTCGCCTTTCAAACCCTAGTCTAGGGTTGCTACCCAAGTGTTTTTGTTTTTGCACACTGTTAATTATAAATGAGCTAATAGGTTTTCCCCACAATCCTGAAAAAAAAAGGTTCAAACTGTACCTTATATAGGGAAGTATATCAAAGTATCATACACAGTTTATTAAATTATCTCAGGGTCTTAATTAATATTTTCCTGTAGAAAAATAATCACAGAATTCCATTTCAATGTAACAGTGCTTCCAAGAATTTCCCTAAGGCAACCATAAGAAAGAAAATAGCTCTGAACATATGTGTGAGGGAACTGTGATGAAAATATACATATACATTGTATATATAATTTCTTCAAGTTACATCTCAATCACTGTCCCCTCTCTACTCCCCCAAGATATATTTCTAAAAATAGGCTTAAGTTTGTTTTTCAATTTCTTCTGAAGTTTTATTTATGTGACTTACTCATTACTGGTGAGTTAATCATTGATATATGTCTGACTGGGGAATCATAAGAGTTCAATTAGGAAAATGGATGTTTAAGAGATTGTGGCAAGAACTTTTTTCAAATAGGAATTTACAGATGCACTTCAAAATCTGAAATGTTGTAATGAAAAAAATTTACTAAGGTCAGGAATTTGGAATATGAAGCTGTTTCAAGGAAGAATTAAATAATTATAATTTTATAAGCAGAAAAGTTTCTGGATTTTCTCCTCTTACTGCCTGGAGGAAATGAGTCACGCATTAGTAAGATACCCTCTATGGAACACCCCAAATATATAATCCAATAGATTACATTGTAAAATTTTCTGAACAATGCTTCCAAATTTTCTTAAAATCTCAAAATATTAATTTTTTACTTACCTAGACATTAGGTGAGTATTTAGACACTTTGACAAGTGTTATAGTTATGAAACACCTCTCAGGAAGCTTTCAGAGCTCATATATACCTCTTTAGCATAGGAATGTACACAGAGTACTAGAATCAGTTAGGAGCTAGGACCAAATAGGGGACACATACATCTGTAATCAGTAACAGGAAAACTAGACAGTGGACACTGTTTTACTTAGAGAAGCAGAGGATACAGTAAGTACAGATGAAAGGCTCTACACACTGTATTAGGGAAGATGGAATGATAGAAAATCCAGTGTAGGAACTTAAGTGCCCTTAAATTGTAGCTGTTTTCTTTATCCACCATTTGATTCTCACAGAAGACATAAGATATCCTGGGCCTCGGGAAGCCCTGTCACCAAGGGCTGTACATCTGGAGAATGATAATTTTTTACAAGAGCAATTTTATATCTGTAAGACAAGGGACATGTAAGAAGAATGGTTGTTGCTGTTACAGTATCCTCAGGATTATAAACTGCATTATGCAGTCATGAACTTCTGCATTAATGTCATTTAACCTTTGGCAATATTAGTCTAGAGAGGATTTTGTGAAGGATGGTACATTAACTTTTAAAAGAGATGGGCTGTGATAATCCTGCTGTGATATCGAACAGCAGAGATTGAATTTCAGCACAGCTTCTAAGACAGAAAGTATTTTCGTTCTACAAGGAAAAACCTGCAGATGGGAGGAATGAGCTCGGAATTATATAGTTCCACATGATCTTTGAACATTTGGAACAGAATGTTTTTGTTATAAAGGACTTCTTTTTTTTTAAATCCTCAGTTTTGGTTAATGTCCACTATAGATTAATTTTACATCATTTAGTTTTTCTGACAAACAAATGCTTAATAGTTACGACACATAAATAAGAAGAAATGTTTGACCAAACTTAAGACAATTTCCAAACTATATAGGAATAACCACTGATCAAATAGGTCAAGATTATGTTAAGATTTTAGCAAGAGTTTGTAGAAGTTTCTGAAAGCATTAAAAGAAATAATTATTCAGTGGGATCATTGAATGAAGGAAACCATTTCTTCTAGGGAGATCGATGTTCAGTCTCACACGTTATTAAAGAAATCAGACAGTCAGCCTGAAACACTTGGGCCTAGATCAAAGATAAGCCATTGTTCCCTATACTATCTGAAGGCAATGCCTTGTCAGCAATCAGAGAAAACGACCTAGCTTGGCAGTGCCACTCTCAACAACCTAAGTAGTTTCCCTAGATATTTAGGGACACCAATTCAAGCCAAACAAGGGTATGTGCCTTTGATTTTGCAAAGAACTTAAGAACAAATCAGTTTATGAAACAAAGTTGGTGATTGTGTTAAAGTTGTTATAGTACAGGTTTAAGCAGGAAGGGTGAGATAAAGAGAGATATTCAAAAGAAATATGCATTTAAGTGAGGCATGTACCTCCAAAAGAAGATACAAAAACAATGTACCTCTGTACAGTAGATGTTTTTGAAGAGAAAGTGAGTAATAATTACTAATTAGTTAGTTAATTATGCATGACAATAGTCATTTATAACATTTCTCTGATTTTATCTCCAGTACCTGGTTAGAAACATATTTTTACTCTCTCTCTTGTCTCAGACAAGAGATAAGTGATACTCCACTGAAGATGCCTTGGATGGCATTTTAACCTCATGAGATAAAACTAGGGAACATCAAACGTCCCTGTGAATGATGTTTCTGGTGGAATTCCTAGAAAACTGTCCACAGATGGGAGGGGAGAAAAGCTTTAATGCTGGAATTCTTGCCTTGCTGCTGACAAAGACTTCTATTGTATTTCAGAGTGAGGGGTTTATCTCTGTTTTTTCATGTTCCCCAAATATGACCCATTTTTCTATTCTGCTTCAATTTAACCTCATTTAATTTCATTAATTACTTGCATAAATTGCACACATTTTGTTATTCTGCCATACTCCACATCTTGATTTTTGTTCCAGTAGTGTTTCAAATACATGGGTCCAAAATTTACTTTTGTAAAATTTACTCTTGTAAAAATGTACCTATTCTGATGTGTTCTTGCTATTTTCTGAAATTTCATATCCCATTTCCATTCTCTATTCTCACAGAAATATTTATATATTGAACCCAGAGCTCCATGCAATAGCAATAAAATATCTACTCCAAGAAGTAATTAGACAACTATTAAGCACCATCTCCAATAAAAGGCATATTCTTACAAAGGACACTTGGTTAAGTCTGTTGTGTCTTTCACCATGGGGGACATAGTTAGAAAACATAAGAGCCAAATTAAGAAGTTGAAGTTCTTTAGGGTCTGGTCCATTTTCTTCAGAGGTTTGAGTTGTTCAGTTGTCCCTGGACTCCTTAGATGGATGATTTTAATTTCCTGGAAAGATAAGAACAGAGCCCTGTACTAATCCTAACTTTGTGGCACTTTTTTTTGTGTGTGTTGGGGATAGGTAATATCTTTCCTAGAGCAAATTGGGTTTTTAACAATATAAAAAGTACTATCTTTCAATTGATATTAAAAAAGAAACTTCTTTTGATATTTTGGAACTAAGCATACCTTTAAGTGTATATATTTTGAGATCACGAAGCACACTTCACTTTGAATTTCAGCATGCCTTTTATGAGTAGCTTTTAAACTTAAATCATTGCAAATTCTATGTACTTGCCTCTGCCTTCTAAGTATTGTGATCAAAAGAATAAGCCTCCCAATTGTTGGGATTAAAGGTGTACACCACTACCCCTGGATCTAAGTTTTTCTCTATTTTGAGCTTACTCTGTGTCAGGCTGGCCTTGAACTCAGAGAGGGATTAGTTACAAATTGTTAAATGTTTTTGTAAATAGGTTTCAGATGTTAGACCCAGGGATTTTTCTTTTTTTTTTCTTTTCCCTATCCTTTCTTCTCTCCTATGTAGGGGGAAAAGACTTTAAAAATGGGATATAGACATACTATAAGAATGATGGAAAAGGAAAAGATTATTGAATATGCTCTTATATCTTTGTATATTGATACAAAATAAAGATTATATTTGGACCTGACCCTAGAAGCATTGCAGATGTGCTGCTATGTCACATGTACATCAGTAGGTGCCAGAGAGGAGAGAGGTTATATCTACATTCAGTGTTCTGACCTATGAACATCTGAATGAATAGTAGCCTAACATTCCTGGAAAAAAAAAAGCAAGCTGTATACCAAACAACATTGGGGTCATGGGTTAGACTGTGATTACTACCAGAACAGTACTAGGAAAGTACCAGATGGGTTCCCAGGACAGGAAACAAGGCAGAAACTAGAATTCTGTAGGGCCTTGGATGTGGGGGTTGTGGAGATCCAGTCCTGGGGTAAGATCTGTCCCAGACTGGATCACAAGAGCAGGAGAGCTGTCATTGCCCCTCCCATGCTCTAGCACTCAGGAGAGCAGGCCCTGAACCTTGCCTGGGTAGCACACTACAGCTGATCCTAGATGGGGGTTGAGGGTGAGCCAGCTCCGAGGGAATGAATGTGGGAGAGCCAGCCCTGCCTTCGGTCTGCTATGTCATGGTGTTGGCTAGGGAGAGATCCCCTCCCCTCCCTTTTGCCCTCACCACCATTGGCCAATAGGAGATCTGGCCCAGATGGGGCCACAAGACCAGGAGAGCTGTCACTGCCCCTCACATGCTGCAACACTCTGGAGAGCAGGTCCTGCACCTTTCCATAGTAGAACTGGCGCTGCAAGTTGGGGTTGCAGGTCCAGAACCAGGACTTTGAGTTGGCTCACCTCAACATCTACACCATGGATGAATGGTGGAGTGCAAGAAGAGGCCAGTTCCACAACCCAAAACTACAGGATCTCTATGACACAGGACAGTTACAGAATATCTGAGAGGATTTCCAGTGAGATTCCAGTATTGACAAAGTTGCAGAACCCAGAGGCCTCATACCAGACCATGGGGTCATTTTAATGAACATTTGCAAAAACTGTGTGGACATAAGTGAATGTTGTGGGACACATTGAAACACATGCAGGTTCCAAAATGAGATATTATCTTTTATTCTGGGACAGATTGCAAGGGTGGGGGGTGGGTCTGAAGGGAGGTGAGAGATGAGAGGGAAGAGGATGCATGATGTGAAATTCACATAATAAAAAATTTTCAAATAAAAAAATAAAACACATATTATCAAAAAAACATGGACAAAAGATCATATTTGGCTACATCAGTATTGATCTTTGTATACTGATACAAAATTAAGGTTAATACTTTTAAGGTATTGTGCCTAGGTACTGCTTAAAAATGTAATGTGAAGTTTTGGCCCATTGACAGCAACTGTCACAAACTATTTAAGGATAATTAAGAGATGCAAACTAATAGCCATTCAAACATGTCATTTGGTTAGGTACTAACATGGTTTATGACAGATGTTTTCTAAGGTAACCGGAAATCAAGTTGCTAAGAGACCCAGTAACATTTGCTTATCCAAATATATGGAGATAGACAGTTGATCTTCAAAAAACCTCAAGAGAGTGATAGAATTAGGCATTCAAAGAAAGTCTCTTAACTTAAGACTTTTTGATATTGAGACATGTCAGCTCCTGACAGCACCCCTATTCTACTCCAAGTAGAGGATGAGCATTGAAGAATCTCCATTTAGAGATGGCTGAAATAGTGGCAAGCCTGACACTGGGCAAGGGGAAAAAAAACCTACCTTCAAATATAGACAGAATGCTGTCTGAAAAGAACAAAACTTGGAAGCAGGTAAGTCGACAGCCTAGCTCTGCCAAGACAGGGTAGGCAAGTTCTTCATAATTCCTGCTTTACAATTAGTGTCTGCCAGATATACTGAGCCAAGAGGCTGAAGACAGATGCTCTAATGTATGGAGAGAAATTGGGGACTATCCAGGCAGTCAGTTGTCTGTCATTTATTATTTTGGAAGCTGCTGGCTCTAGACTTCCTGTATAATCAGTTATAGTTATCTTTCTCAGGTCTCTGATGCAGTTGAAGACTAGATAGTTATAATCTCACAGTTAAATTTTAAGTTGTTTAATAATTAAAATGATGTTCTAGGTCTAAGAAGATGTTTTTAAGTTGGTAACGTAAGTTAGGATGGAAACTAAGTTTGGTATAGAACTTTAAACCCATGGAGATAGATAATAGAATATTAATATCAATTGCCAAATATATATGGACTGGACATTGGGGATGTATGTTACACCTTAAAATTTTCATAATTGTGACCTAATTATTGAAAAAAATGAATTATGTGCTCTGGGAGAAGGGGGAAAGGGTAGGAGGGTGAGGCCAGGATGGTGGAAGGAGGGGACTGTGATGGAGATGTAACTTAAAGTAATAAATAAACATTTTTTGAAAAAGTAAAAAAAGAAAAAAAGAAGTTGAAGTTCTGCCTGTTGTTTTTTTGGCTGCTGTGATAGAATAACTGACATATCAACTTAAGGAAAAAGGTGTTCATTTGGGCTCACAATTCAGGGCATAGTCCATCACTTACAGGAAGTAATTCAAGAAGCTTCAGGTGGCTGATCATATTGTGTCTACAGTCAGAAAGCAGAAAGACATAAATGCTTGGCCTCAGCTAGATTTCTCTTTTTAATATAGAACAGGACCCAAGGGCAGGAAATGATGCCTTCCAATTATAGTGTGGGTATGCCACTCCCAGTTAACCTAAATAAGATAATCCCTCAAACGTATACCCAGGTGCTTGTCTCCTGAGAAATTATAGATTCTGTCAAGTTGACAATAAGTTTGAGCCATCACTTACATCACATCTGATGATTTCTTAATAATTTTCTTTTCAATTTTAGAAGAGTAAGAATTGCACTTTGGGAAAAATAAAATAAAACAGCCATAAACAAAACAAAAAGTGCATAAAAAGATACCAAGTCCCTTTTGTGTTGCACAACCACTCCTAGGCTTGGTTTTGGCCTTGGAAAGTGATTTTGTTGCTGCTACTTTGTTTTGATTTTTTCTTTGTTTTTGTTGTTGTTGTTTTGTTATTTTTGAGAGAGAGAAAATGAATGAATGAATGAATGAATGAATGAATTTAGGTGGATAGGGAGATTGGGAGGAGTTTTGAAGTGTTGTAAAGGAAAAATAATATAATCAAATTATATTGTATGAAAAGAATTGATATTATAAATCTTGGAGGAGAACTTACAACCCCCATTTTACAAAATCCACATAATCCTTAACTATTTACTAATATTTACCCTTATATTCAAAGATAAGTGTAGTCTTCACCCCTCATAAGAAAATTTTCTTTGCCATAGATTGGAAATATTACAGAAAACCATAATCAATCAAAATGTATAGTTGTGGATCACAGTCCACATCTAGAACAGAACTCTGTAGCTGAGAATCAGAGATCACTGGGAAATAAGGTGTTGAAAACTTGTAAACCTTGATGAGCAGTGAGTTTGATGTGAGATTATGTCTCCCAGGAATGTCAGAGACTGCACCAAAAACATCTCACCAACATGATTGCCAAACATGAGTGAACAAGGATAAAACTAGAACATGTTACTGTGTACATGAGTAAGCCAAAAAGGCCTAAACCTTACCCAAACAAAGATAAAACTATGGAATTCTGAGAGCAGAAAAAATAGTCTTTCCTGGGTAATAGCATACCAATTGATTACCTGTTGCATCAACCTCGACCAGCAAGAATGACACAACTCGCAAAAGCTCTTCTCAAGCAGTTTATTCAGGTCCCTTGAAAACAGTCTTCCGAATCATCGGGCCGACCCAACCCACAGGCTAAATACTATATGAACAGCCAATCAAGTAAAGCCACGTGGTGCTATCTTACAGGCCCACGTATGTGGAAGCAAGCGAGATCAGTGGTCTTAACCAAATATGGACTTGTTTACCACCGAGAGCGCTCACCATCGGGCTGGTGGAAGGTGGAAACTGGCGCCATCTTTAGGGTGCGGCACGTCACAGCTCTCTACAATTACCCACTTCCAAATGGTCAGAACTTAAAACATACATACAAGTAATACTATATAGACTGAGAAGTTTGTATTTACTTATTTAGGAATGTACATAGATAGGTATGTACATAAACATATACAAGTGTAACAACAATTAATGAAAAAAGAGACTAAAATTTTGAAAGAGAGCAAAGAAGAGTACATAGGAGTGATATAAGGGAGAAAAGAGAGTGAACAATGATGTAAATATATTTTAACTTCAAAAATTAATAGAAATAACAAAAGTGCTGTACACAGAAAATAATTGAAAATATTAAAAATAAATTTATTTTTTTTAATAAATGATTCAGTCTAAGAAATTTTGAAATGATTTTGGAAACTCTTTAATTGAATGAAACATGATACATTTCCATTCATCCACCTCATAGGCTATATGAGGACAGTTTCATTTCTTTTTTTACCCCTTTCTTCTTTTCTCCTTAGGATATTTAAAAATCCTGCCTTCAAGTTCAAATTTTACCCCCTGCTTGATCTAATGTTTTCAATATCTCATGTGAGTTTTCAGTTGATACTGTCTATCTTTTTAAAAATGTTTTATTCTCTCTCTGTTTTAGACCTATTTATTCATTACTTCAATTTACATCTCTATCACAGTACCTGCACTCCGCCCCTCATGGGCCCAACCTCTCACCCTCCTACCCTCTCCCTCCCTTCCAACCTATCCTACTCCTCCAGTGTGGGGTGCCCTATCTATCATCCCCCTTCAGTTCAGCACCCATAGGAAGGCTAAGAATTTCCTCTTGTACTGGGGCTACGATGAAGTTTGAGTAGGGCAAAGTATCCCACTAACAAGTAACACAGTCTATGTTCCTGTTCCTTTCAGTCTATTGGTTGTAGGATAGTTATCCTTATATTATATTGCTAAAATCCGTTATAAGATGCCATATGCATCTTTCTGGGTCGGAGTTTGCTCACTCAGGATGAGCATTTCTAGTTCCATCCATTTGGCAGCAAATTGCATGATTTCTTGTTTGTGATGACTGAGTAGTACTCCACTGTGTAAATATACCACAGCTTTGTTATCCATTCATCAGTTGAGGGACATCTGGGTTGTTTCCAGTTTCTGGCTATTAAAAATAAATCTGCCATGGAGGTAGTTGAGTAGATGTCCTTGTGGTTTGGTGAGGAAATCTTTAGATATGTATCCAGGAGTGGTATGGTTGAGTCTTGAGGTAGAGCTATTCCAAGTTTTCTAAGATATCACCAGATTGATTTCTATCGTGGTTGTACAAGTTTGCACTCCCACCAGCAATGGAGGAGTGTTCCTCTTTCTCCACAACCTTGCCAGCAATTCTCATTTATCAAATAGATTATTTGCGTACTTTCATTCAACTTTGTAGTATCTTATATATCACCTTTCTTTTTTGTTTGTTTGTTTTTGTTTTTTGAGACAGGGTCTCAGTATGTAGCTCCAGCTGTCAGGGGATAAACTTTCTTAATCATAAACATTATCTAAATTGCTTGTTAGGAATCTCAGTAATGATTTTGGGCTCTTAATATACAATTCTGTTAATTTTGATGTGGGTTGATATCTTGCTTTTTCTACTTTTTGATTTATAACATAATCACTGGAAACTATTACTGTTGTGGAATACATCATATATAGTAACAAGTCAAGTACATGATTCGCGTCATCCTACATGTAAAACTGTATTCTACAGTTTACACTCCAGACATTAATAGAATTACCACTATGAGATAATCATTGAATATTTAAATTTATTCCAATTGAGCTTAGAGTAAGATAGCTAACCTAGCAATTGGTAAAATATTCTAAGAGCTCATTCCTACTGATAAGAAGAGCTGAATTGTTAGCCCCTTTAAATGTTCATCAATATGCTTATTTGAGTTTGTATTTACAAGAGTAAGTAAAGGAGGATGCTGAAGAAGAAAAGTGGTATTTTTTTCATAAGGTAGTCTTACCTGCTTTTAATTCTTTCTCATGCTTTGCTATTTGCTAAAGAAATCAAGGCAAACTCTTCTTCTATGCCTTGTCCCACAGAACACTGATAAATGGGAGTATCTGCTAGAAAACCTTCTATTGCTCCCCATATCTTTGGGAGTTTTAAAATTTTAGTTCAGAATAAGGTATCTCAGCATTAGCTTATGGAACTCAAAATGTTAATGGCCTCAAATGTCATGAAAATGATGCTACATTATTATTTCCATCTTAGGAGATTTGAATTATAGTAGTTTCATCATAGAAGAACTTTGCATTCCTAAAGTATTATATTCTGGATAATCTATGGAATGAATCCACAGCAGAATAGTGAGGAAAGTTGTAAGTTTTTATTTTTACATGCTATTATAGACAGAAGCATTTACCTGAGTATAAAAGAATCATATAACATTAAAAGCAGGTTTTTTCACTCATGTAGATGACTGGAGATTCAACTGTATATACTGGCCTCCTGTACAAGGTGATTCAAATGACACAAAGCAAAATATCTAGACTCTATCACTAATGTTACTAGTCTTTTCACCTAAGTAAAATCCTCACATCTCATTTAATGAAAAGATATAAATGTTTAATTTTTTTCATTGATTCAGTTTGATAACCTGTTATGAAATTTTTACTAGTCTCAGCCATATCTAAAATATTAGTTATTGGAATACTGTTGTCTGCCTTTTATCTACATAAGAATTTTAATAGTATTGTAGCAAAATGCAACAAATATTTTTAAAAACTCTTCAGGGATATATAACATTAATTAATTAATTAAAGAGATGTAGCAATCAAACAAATTATCACTGTTAAAACATGTATATTTGTTAAATAACCTATAATCTAAAGTTGTTTTATCATTTATTGATGCAACTATTGATGTATAATGGTAAAACTCTTACAGTAATCATAAATTAACTTGAATTTTATTTCCAAACTTTTTAGTAAATTTGTACAATAGGCATTAAAGTTGCATTAATTAGTAATTGCACACAATTGAACACAAATAAATAAGCAAGAAAATATTTGTCACTAAATATGACTATATTAAAGTTATTTCTTATTGTTATATATTAGAATATAATAGATCAGGTCACTATGATATATGCAGGCTTATTTTGTCATGTTAAATTTACAAATTGTGGGAAACTTCTGCTAAAATTTTTTCAGTTTTCCTTTTAGTCTTCAATAGGGGAAAAAACGCTTCCTTTGAACAGAATTGTGCACATATTAGATTGAGACAAAGCCATATAAAATAGTGACAGAAAAATCTAAACATAGATTTATTAGAATAAATATGGTTGGTTTGATTCATGACAGTCTTTGTACTTTAGGAAGAAGGTAAACTCAGTTATATTAAAAATATTTTATGATGTAATCCACAGCTGGGGAGACAGTTCAATGCAAAAAAGCATGCCAGTGTGAGAACTAGCATTGCAATTGCAGCACTCACACACATTACATCATAGGTGGTTTGGTGTCCTCGCTCCAATTCCAGTGCTCAGGTGGCAGAGACAGGAGATTGCTGCAGGAAACAGGCTAGATGGAGTGATAGATGGGAGTGCTTTGGGTTGAATGAAACATCGTACCTCAGTAAATAAAGTAGAGTGATTGAGGAACATACCAGGCATCCAAGTCTAGTCTTCACACACATGTGCCCAAACATGCACACAACACATACACACACATACAAATGTAATGTTTGCTAAATTATATTTGATGAAATCTGAAAGCTAAAAAAGAGATATCTGACTTTGTCATACACACACATATATATATATGGATTTATATATCCATATATACATATATGTGGATATTTAAGTGTTTCATAAGCAATACAGCTGCACAGTTGAAACTTGAATCAGTGCTATTAATATTAACATTGGACTGATTATTTGTTGTCATCCCTCCTGTTGTAAGGTGCCATGAATAAGAATTGTTTCATTGAAGCATCAGACCTTGGCCAACTAACTACATTAATCAAAGACTAGAAAAATCTCTATATGGAATTTTTCACAGTTGAGTAATCTCTAATAGACACAGTGGATGTCAAGAAAATAATAGTGAATATAATGAAGTCTAAGACCAGGCTTTGCTAATGGATCATTGATTTAAGTAAAACACATCTGACTAAAAAGATTTTAAAAAGTATGACCCATGTATGCATATTAGATCATGAAAATTCATATTAAAATGGACAAAATTTTAAAACCCACTAGTGACAAAGACTAGAAATCAAACAATACTATTAATGCAAATGAATCAAAGGGCAGATGATTATGTGGATTTTGAAAAGTAAGACACTGAAGGAAAACAAGGAGAATCTGCAAAACTTGTGGGAGAAAGTCACATGATCCTCCTCACACCAGAAACAACCAGACTGAGGGGGAAAGGGAAATTCCTTTACAAGAGCTAAGTTTAATATAGGTTTAAAAAAATAAATGTAATCTCAAGGAAATATGAACTACTTAAGTAATTTCTGTAATATAAGAAGAAAAAAAAAAGGCACAATGGAGTGGTAGTCCCTGGCAACAGGTGAGGGAAGTCACATAGGAGTGGGCATGTGGAAGAAGAAATAAAAGATTCTGGTTGGTATGAGATCTGCATGTATCTGTTCAGAAGTATTTGGAATTTGAAATTTCAGAATTGTATATTTTGGTATGAAAAAGGAAACACAGATGGACTGGAGTCTCCTGTGACTATTAAAGGTGAGCATTTCCATGTAACAAAGAACATTTGAATGTCTCACCTAAGCCTCCCTTCCTCTCATTTATTCAGCCTCAGTTCTGTCTTTTTGACTTGTGCTCCATGTCTGTCAAATAGTGTTGGTTCCTGGGCTGGTAAAAGCTGGCTTGTGACTTCGTGTGAGCTCTGTATTGATCCTCAAGTGTTCCTTTCATGTTTTCAGTCACTCATCCTGCTAGTTGGCCACCGCCATGTTTCTTGATCTGAATGTCATGGTCTTTTATTTTACTTTATTTGTAATAATCCTTTATAAAATTCTGAAGGCCAATGATAGCTGCTTTGAACTAGAAAGCAAAATAATGCTAAGACTACAAATTTGTCTAAACTGTTTTAATTTTCTATGACCTTCATTATTTACATTTTAATTATGAAACTCAAGACATATATAATATCTTTTTCACATAAACTTTCAACTGTAATTAAAATGTTTTTTACTAAAATGTGTACAAATGATATACCATAGTCAGGTTTTGGAAAAAAGTGACAATAATTGTATGCTGGTTAGTTCACATCCTACTTTCTGATAGAAAATGAGTAGAGTGAGAGTTATCAGATAGTGAGAGCATAGCCCTTCAAGAATAAGCAAGGAGTACATTAGGAGATTATGAAGGCATTTACCAGACACTGAAAAGTATTATAAGATATGTTAAAATCACATTATTATTGAACATTTATTTCAAACTGTATTTTATATTTTTAATAATTCTTTTCTAGTATAAATATATTTAAAAAGTTATCTTATGCATAAAAATAATTTATTTTATGTATCCTCTCTGTTTCTGTATGCTCATTTGTTAAGTGAGGTGTGCATTCAGTTCATGAAAATCAAATCTGACAATGATCTGTGAAAATAGTCATCAATAATATTTGTTTTATTATGACGATAATCATTAATTAGTGCACTTTAACTAAAATATGATTCTTTAATTTAGAAAGTAATAAATAACTCTAAAAGAGCATATTAAATACACAATGGGCGCTGTTGAATCAATATCTGGCTGCCATATTGATGACATCAGAAGCAGGCTGATATGCTAGAATCTGTAGTAAGTCCTTAGAACATGGTGAAAGATAGATAATTCATTTATAGAATTGCTTATAAAGCCTTCATATATTCTAAGAATTGCATTAGACTCTATAAATTTTTATTGTTTATTTATTGCTTCAAGTTACAGCTTCATCACAGTCCCCTCCTTGCACCACTCCTGGACCCATCCTCTACCATCTGCCCCTTTTCCCAGAACTCATAATACTTTTTTAATAATTAGTCCACAATTATGAAAATTATAAAGTATAACATACATTCCAAATGTCCAATCCACACATATTTAGCAACTGATATTAATATTATATTATCTATCTCCATGAGTTTAAAGTTGTATACCTAACTTAATTTCCATTGTAACTTGCATAACCAACTTAAAAACATCTTCTTAGTCCTAGAACATCCTTTTCATTCCTAAAGAACTTAAAATTTAACTGTGAGACTATAACTATCTAGTCTTCTACCACATCAGAGACCTGAGAAGGATAAATATATCTTATTAATTATAAAGCTTCAATAATTATAAAATAATTATACATAATGGCCTTAGATCAAAGTTACTCATAAATATCTACAAACTAACTTATGATGCCTTAACTGTTGACATGTATCAGAGCCTTTTGAAGATAAATGTTTTACATCACCCCTTTAAAAATCTCAGAAAAAGACAAGAGGGTAAAAATATTTTGAGTCCTATAATAATGGTATAAAAAGAAGTAAAGAAACACAATGTGAGACATTAATGAAGATTTTACTTTCTAGCCTTGAAAGCTATAGTTTTTAGGTAATATATAAGTTAAACTAGAAGAAAATGTTATTTGTTTCTGCTAGCACATCTTGCTTTCATTCATGTTATAAATTGACTACAAAGAAGCAGTATCCCGTCTCCTGGCACTTTAGTCTATAATTTTGTTAGTTAATAGATGAATTTCTTCTCATCTTAGTGATGTTAGTTGTTACACATTTTATATCACCTCTAACAAAATAAACTGACAAATTTCTATGGTATGATAATATATTTACCCAACTCTTTTCATGCATTAGAAATATAAGAAACTAAAAAGGAATGGATAATGTAGGATATTAATAAGCATTACCTTTCACAGATTTGAATGTGTTTAATTGCTACCTACACATAGAGTAATTTTATTTTAATTTGGAGGACAGTAATAGTAGCAGACTCTCCAGATCCTACAGTATTCCTTCCAGAATTTCCATGACCTATAAAGCATTATCTGTAGAAACCAGAGCAGGTATGTGTACATAGGCTGAGCCTATCTTTACCTGTAAATTCACACAGCACATTATAGTGAAGAAAGTCCTAACTAATTCTGTTAGTTTATTAATTTATTTACTCATTTTTAAAAAATTATTAGAAACAGTGTATTTCATCTGGGCCTTTGAAATAATTATCAATTCATAAATATTGAACTAATTTTGAGTAATCTCACATGTTAAGATGGAGAGAATTAACATGGCCACTACATGCAACAACAATCATGATAATGCAGACTGAAATAAAGTAAATATGACAGTCTATGGATGGAAGACTTTAAATTTAATATTTACATGTTGAAAACCAGTTGGACCAGCAACATTTGTTGAAGATGCTGTCCTTTTTCCATTGTATGGTTTTGGATTGTTTGTCAAAAATTAAGTGACCATAGGTGTGTGGGTTCATTACTGGGTCTTCGATTTGATTCTGTTGATCCACTCATCTGTTTCAATACCAGTACCATGCTGTTTTTATTACTATTGCTCTGGAATACAGCTTGAAATCTAGGATGGTGATACCTCCAGATTTTTTTTTTACAGGATTTATTTACTATTCTGGGTTTTTGTTATTCCATATGAAGTTGAGAATTGTGTTTTCCAGGTCTATAAAGAATTGTGGTGGTATTTTGATAGGAATTGCATTGAATCTGTATATTACTTTTGGTAGGATGACCATTTTTATTATGTTGATCCCACCTATCCATGAGCATGGGAGATTTTTCCATCTTCTGATGGCCTCTTGAAATTAGGCCCATACTTATCACCTTGTACAAAACTTAAGTCCAAGTGGATCAAAGACCTTAACATAAGGCCAGACACACAAAATCTATTAGAAGAGAAAGTGGGAGAAAACCCTTGAACTCATTGGCACAGGTGACAACTTCCTGAACAGAACACCAACAGCTCAGGATCTAAGACCACCAATCACTAAATGGGACCTCATGAAACTGAAAATATTCTGTAAGGCAAAAACACTGTCATTCTAATAAAACGGCAACCTACAGATTGGGCAAAAAACTTCATGAACTCCACATCTGACAGAGGGCTAATATCCAAATATTACCAAGAACTCAAGAAATTAAATGCCAAGAAACCAAATAATACAATCAAAAAATGGGAACAGAGCTAACATAGAATTCACAAAGGAGGAATCCCTAAGGGCTGAGAGACACTTGAAGAAATGCTCAGCATCCTTCATCCTTAATCATCAGAGAAATGCAACTCAAGATGACTCTGAGATTCCATCTCACACCTGTCAGAATGAATAGAATCAAAAGCTCAAATGACAGCACATACTGGCGAGGGTGTGGAGAAATGGGAACTCTCCTCCATTGCTGGTGGGAGTGCAAACTTGTACAACCACTATGGAGGTCAGTCTGGCGATATCTTAGAAAACTTGGCATAGCTCTGCCGTGGTACAGAGCTACACCACTTCTGGGTATACATCCAAATGATTCCTCACCAAATCACAAGGAAGTTTCCTCATCTATGTTCATAACAGCCTTATTTGTAATAACTAGAAAATGGAAACAACCCAGATGTCCCAGAAGCAAGAATGGATTAAAAAACTGGTACATCTACACAATGAATACTACTCAACTATCATAAACAATGAAATCCTGCAATTTGCAGCCAAATAGATGGAACTAGAGAAGCTCATCCTGAGTGAGCTAACCCAGAATCAGAAGGATGCACATGCATCTATTCACTTATAGTCTGATTTTAGCCATATATTACAGGATAACTATAGTACAACCAATGCACCAAAGGGAACATGAATATAGACTTTGTTTCCTGTCGATGAGACACTTTCCCCTAGTTGTGCTGCCTTGTAATCCCCCAGTGTATGAGGCTCTTGGCCCTCATTTGACTGCTGAATTTGGGTGGGGGACTGTTATGTAGGGACACACCACTCCAGAGGAGTGGGATGGAAGGGATAGGGGGTTGAGGGTGGGAGGGCGACAGTGGGAGGGTGGAAAGATGGTACTGTGCTGGAGATATAACCTGAAGTAATAAATAAATATTTTTTAAAAATTAAAAAGAATATACTTGCTCATGGTACACTGCTGGTGGTGAGTGACTATCAGTGAACATTTATGATTTAGATGTTGGCAGGGTCACAGATGGTGTCAGTCAGGGTCCCTATACATGGAACCTGAAAAAAGAAGATTTTGCAAAAGGGATTTATCAAAGGAATACAACTTTAAGACTAGCCCATAGGATAGGAAGGCTAGGAAGAGGCCAAAGAAGGTTGAGAAATGGCAGATTCTAGCCTAAGCCTGACCCATGAGGGCCCTAGGGCATCCACAGAGCAGAGCAGTTCCCCCACTGAGCCACAAGCTGACTGTTTTTAAGTCTCTGATCAGTGACTCTTCAGGCTGCAGAGACTAATGGGGGCTAGATTATTTAGCTTGGTCTTAGGTGACATGAAAGGAAATGTAAGAGGTGAGCTTTGAAGAGTGAAAACAAGTTGAAGAGAAGATGCTGGAATGGTACACTAAAGACTTTAGAGTTTTCCACATAGGCAGTGGAAGCCACTGAACTTGCTTGAGTGAAGGAGTCATTTGATAAGGGCATGTTCATAATCCTTAATGACTGTTGTTAGGCTAAAGATCACATTTTCTTTCCAGACCTTCAGCCATCTACATGATTTGGGTCTGTCCTGTCCCCACCCCTTTGGGCTCAATGCACCCAGATGGTCACACTGCAGAGCTGCTTGGCAGCACTGGTTGGTCTGGCCCCACCACTCACATACTATAGGTTCTTAGGAAAGCTGTTCCTTGTTTATGAATTGTTCATTAGAGACTAGAAGGGACTCGTAATTTTTATGGCGTGAAAAGACTGTAATAGCTAAGGGAAAGGGGTCCTTAGCTACACAATGGCAGAATTATCCATAGGAGTGTATTTCCACCCATCCCCGGGGCAAGTATGCTCTCCTTGCGTCCTCTGAAAATGTAACCAGCCAGCTTCCTGCTTCTGTTGGCACACCATGCCTTCCCGGACATATGGACTCTAGAACCGCAAGCCAAAACATTCCATTTTGTTTCTTCTGATTGGACAATACTCAGAAAATCAAACACATCCATTTCCCCAAACCCCTCCCCACTACACAAATGTATATAATACTGATTCACAGAATAAAATTCCCTTTTTTCTCCATGACACCAAAAAGACTGTCTAAGTATGCTTCTATGGGGGAAGTGCTGTTCCTTCAATGAAAGATTTGCTGCTGCCATTTGCCTGGCTGGCCAGGCTTGCATAGGCCCCAGACTCCTGCCTGGCAATTACCATCTAGACAGGTTTCCTACTGTTGGCAGCCAGGGCTCATCTCTGCCTTGTTGCAGCCACTGGTGGTCTACCCAGGCTCGTTTCTTGATTAGGCCACCCCATCGCCTTCTCAGGGCCTCTACCAGGCTTTCTCCATTAATCCTGACCACCAGCTTCTTCTTTGCTGCCTTAGCTGGGTGTGCTGGCCTGTTCTGGGGTGCATGCTCCTGCAGAGAGGTACTGACTATGCCACCTCTCTTGAATCACTCTCCTGGCCTCCCAGCAGGGATTTAGGAGCAGATCCCCTACATAGCCTGCGACCCACAAGGCCACCCCTTTTCTGTCTGGGCCTGCTTAGTCTGCCTTTCCCAGATTAGGCTAAGATCCCAACCATTTTGAAGTCACAGAAAAGTATGCATTTAATCAGATTCTTTTAGAACTTAGTATCTTTGAAGAGTAAATGTAGCAAAGAACTAAATTTGAAGAAATAATCCATTGACTTCACATTTTGTGCTAGTGTGGAGGAGAGAAGAGGCATACCTCCAAAACTCAGAGGGATCATATTCAAAATGATGTAGTTCAGTAATTCACGGACAATAGGAGCTTCAGCTGCTTTCAAATCTCTTGCTTTTTCAGTGGATGGTGTAGGTAGTTTGGAAATGTAGATAACAACAACAAGGAAATAAATGAATATGGAGGGTGGAAGGACAGTACAGAGAACAGATTTGAAACATTTTAGTCTTATTCTAACTTCATTTCTATTTTTAAAGATTTTAGCTCATTTTTTCCCTGTACATGTTTCAATATAATGCAAATTCTTTAGCCTTTTCAAAGATTTTTAACTTCTGTGCTAGAACTTAATTCTTTTCTACCAATTCATTAGAATTAAAAAATAATAAAGTGTATTTTACAATATTTTTTAAAGGATAAAAAACCTATGTGGACATATATAAATGAAGGGGCTGATAGATTAATATAAGTTAGATTTAGTGAATATC
>CAJQZJ010032188.1:23976328-24003572 GCA_907164525.1 Lophiomys imhausi | reverse complement strand
TAGTAATAAATAAGTGTTAAATAATAACATAAAAGTTCGGTTACATATAAATGTTTAGGATAATAGCTGAACAGCAGGTTATGGTTCAACTGTATCTTTTTTTTAAATTAAAAAAAAAGTTATGAGAATAATTTTGTTTAATCCCAGGTGTGATGCTGCATCAGTTAAGACTACAGGTGCGGGGATCCAAGATGGCAGCATCCCACAAGGACGCATTTTAATCTCGGGGAAAACAGTAACAAAAACAGGAAGTGTTACATGACGCTTTACAAACAAATCCGAGAGGACTCCCCTGGGTCTCACCCAACTACCCAGGGACCACTAAAATTCCCTGGGCAGGGCGCTCCCTCCCACTCTCGGACACGCACGGAAGATGCTGAATCCGGGAATCGGGATTCCCCCCAGGAGGGACATGCTGGGTAAGTTCCAATCTAATACCCAGCAGGCAGATTCAGACCCCACACAGGGATACTCTCCAGCCTACTTGGCCACCCAAGGTCTCGCACAGAATGATCCAGCTATCTGGCGAAGCGTTGCAGACCCATGGAAGTGCGCAAGGCTCGGCTGCAGAGTTTGCGATCCACTGCAGTATACGGGAACTTAGTTGACCGTGACTTCACTTGCCAGTTTCCAGATCGGACCATGGAAGCGACAAGGCTATAAGGGGTGAAGGCAGATTTACCCACCACAGGAACCAACCCTGGGCAAACTGTGATGTATTTACAATTATTATCAGACTTTTGTGATAGTACTGGCCCTTTTGACGGGGAACCAGAGTTTACTTGTACACAGCTCCACCCCCTGGATTATTTAGGTCTCCACCTAGGAGGCAGAGCTGAATGACTCACCTTACAGGGGTGAAGTAAGGCAATTTGACTCCTACAGCAAAGTGCCCCCTTTGAACCCAAGTCCAGAAGACAGCTAAAAACTTCCAAATGGCCAGAGGCCCCAGACCAAAAAAAAAAAAAAAAAAAATCAGAGCGGAATGATTCCAACAAAAGAAAGCAATGCTATCACATCCAGCCCGGACCACCTCACCACAGCTGAAACACATGAAAACGATGACAATTCTACATTACGGAAAGTGATAGAGTCCCTTCAAGAAGAACTTAAATCTATGAAGGAATTCAAAGAAACCACAATTACACAAACTAAAGCGATGGATAACACCATCAGAGAACTTCAAAACAAGGTGGCTCAACTCAAACAAGAAAAAGAGAGGGCAATGGAAGACTTCCAGGCAAAGACAAGCAAATAGGAGCAGGAAATTTACAAAACAAATAAAATCACTCAAGCCATAAAAATGGAAGTGGAAACAATAAAGAAAACACAGTCAGAGTTAAAAATGGAAATGGAGAATCAAGGAAATAGAGCAGAAACTATGGATTTGAGTACCAAAAATAGGATTCAAGAGATGGAAGACAGGATCTCAGGCATGGAAGATTCGATGGAAGAATTCAATACAACATCCAAAGAAAATGAGAAAGCTAAAAAATCTCTCACCATTACAGCCAAGAAATCAAGGACTCAATGAAAAGATGGAACCTAAGAATTATAGGCATAGAGGAAAGAGAAGACTCCCGACTCCAAGCTCCAGGAAATATCTTAAACAAAATCTTAGAAGAAAACCTCTCAAACCTAAAGAAAGAGATGCCAATAAAAATCCAAGAGGCTTACAGAACACCAAACAGATTAGATCAGAAAAGAAACTATTCTCACCACATAATAATTGAAACTCCAAATATAGAGAACAAAGAAAGGATATTAAAAGCTGTAAGAGAAAAAGGCCAAGTCACATACAATGGCAGACCCATCAGAATTACACCTGACTACTCCGCAGAAACTTTAAAAGCTAGAAAGGCCTGGAAAGATGTCCTGCAAGCCCTGAGAGAACATAGGTGTAAAGCCAGACTACTATACCCAGCAAAACTCTCTATCAACGTAGATGGAGAAAACAAGATATTACATAACAAAATCAAATTTAAACAATATCTACCCACAAACTCAGCCCTACAGAAGATCCTAGAAAGAAAATTCCAACCCAGAGAAGATAACTACACCCAAGAAAACAGAGGAAACAGAAATACCCACAGCAACTAAACAAAAAGAAACAAAAGAAGACCAGCTACACCAAAATAATGGGAAATAACAACCCCTGGTCATTAATATCCATCAACATCAATGGACTCAACTCACCAATAAAAAGACACAGACTTACAGACTGTATCCGTAAGCAAGACACATCTTTTTGCTGCATACAAGAAACACATCTCACTATTGAAGATAGATACTATCTCATGTAAAGGGCTGGGAAAAGGTTTTCCAAGCAAATGGACCCAGGAAGCAAGCTGCAGTAGCCACCCTAATATCAAACAAAATAGACTTCCAATTGAAGTTAATAAAAAAAGACAGAGAAGGGCATTATATAATCATTAAAGGAAATATTCATCAAGAGGACATCTCAATATTGAACATCTATGCCACAAATACAAAGGCACCTACATTTATAAAAGAAACGCTTCTAAAACTTAAATCGCACGTTGATCCCAACACATTAGTAGTGGGAGACTTCAACACCCCACTCACAACTATGGACAGATCATCAAGACAGAAGCCAAACTGATAAATAATGAGTCTAACAGAGATCATGAACCAAATGACTTAACAGATAAGTACAGAACGTTTCACCCAGACACAAAAGAATACAACTTCTTCCAGCACCTCACAGAACCTTCTCCAAAATCGACCATATAGTTGAACACAAAGATAGCCTCAACAGATACAAGGAAATTGAAATTACCCCTTGTATATTATCAGACCACCATGGAATAAAGCTGGACTTCAATAGCAAAAGAATCAACAGAAAGTCTACAAACAGATGGAAATTGAACAACTCTTCATTAGATGACCACGGGATCAGGGAAGAAATAAAGAAGGAAATCAAAGACTTCTTATAATCAAACAGAAATGAAGACACAACATACCCAAATCTATGGGACACAATGAAAACTGTGCTACGAGGAAAGTTCATAGCACTAAGTGCCTTCAAAAAGAAAATTGTGACAGCTTATATTAGCAAATTAACGGCTAAACTGGGTGAATTGGAAAAAAAAGAAGCAAGCACTCCCAAGAGGAGCAGAAGTCAGGAGATCATCAAACTTAGGGCTGAAATCAACAACTTAGAAACAAAAAGACAATACAAAGAATCAAAGAAACCAAGAGCTGGTTCTTCGAGAAAATCAACAAAATAGACAGACCCATAGACAAATTAACTAAAAGGCAGAAGGAAAAAACCAAAATCAATAAAATCAGAAATGAAAAGGGAGAAATAACAACAGATATTGAGGAATTCCAGAAAATATTTGGATACTACTTCAAAAATCTATACTCCACCAATTTGAAAACTTAAGTGAAATGGACAATTTTCTTGATAGAGTCCACCTACTGAAGCTAAACCAAGATCAGATAAACAGATTAAACAGCCCTATAACCCCTAAGGAAATAGAAACAGTCATTAAAAATCTCCCAACCAAAAAAAGCCCAGGGCCAGATGGCTTTAGCACAGAATTCTACCGGTCCTTCAAAGAGGAGCTAACACCAATACTCTTCAAACTCTTTCACAAAATAGAATCAGAAAGAACATTGCCAAACTCATTCTATGAGGCCATAGTCACCCTGATTCCTAAACCACACAAAGACCCAAAAAATAAAGAGAACTTCAGACCAATCTCCCTCATGAACATAGATGCAAAAATACATAATAAAATACTAGAAAACCGAATTCAAGAACACATCAAAAGTATCATACACCATGATCAAGTAAGCTTCACCCAGGAATGTAGTGATGGTTCAACATACGGAAGTCTATCAACAAAATTCACCATATAAACAAGATGAAAGAAAAAAAAACCACATGATAATCTTGTTAGATGCAGAAAAAACATTTGACAAAATCCAACACCCCTTCATGATAAAAGTTCTGGAGAGAACGGGCATACAAGGACCATACCTAGAAATAATAAAGGCAATATACAGCAAGCCAGTGGCCAACATCAAATTAAATGGAGAGAAACTTGAAGCATTTCCTCTAAAGTCAGGGACAAGACAAGGATGTCCACTTTCACCATATCTCTTCAATATAGTACTTGAAGTTCTTGCCAGAGCAATAAGACAACTAAAGGAGATCAAGGGGATAAATATTGGAAACGATGAAGTCAGATTATCCCTACTTGTAGATGATATTATAGTATACATAAGCAACCCCAAAAATTCCACCAGAGAACTCTTACAGCTGATAAACACCTTCAGCAAGGTGACTGGATACAAAATTAATTCAAAAAAAAATCAGAAGCCCTTCTTTATACAACAAACAAATGGGCTGAGAAAGAAATAAGGGAAAAAAACCCCTTCACAATAGCCACAAACAATGTAAAACACCTGGGGGTAACTCTAACCAAGCAAGTAAAGGACCTGTACAACAAGAATGTCAAGTCCTTGAAGAAAGAAACAGAAGAGGCATTTAGAAGATGAAAGATCTCCCATGCTCATGGATAGGTAGGATCAACATAATAAAAATGGCCATCCTACCAAAAGCAATATATAGATTCAATGCAATTCCTATCAAAATACCAACACAATTCTTTATAGACCAGGAAAGAGTAATTCTCAATTTCATATGGAACAACAAAAAGCCCAGAATAGCTAAATCAATCCTGTACAATAAAACAACATCTGGAGGTATCACCATCCCAGATTTCAAGCTGTACTACAGAGCAATAGTTGTAAAAACAGCATGGTATTGGTATAGAAACAGACCAGTAGATCAATGGAATCGAATTGAAGATCCAGAAATAGACCCACACACTTATGGCCACCTAATTTGTGACAAAGAAACCAAAACGGCAAAATGGAAGGACAGCATCTTCAACAAATGGTGCTGGTCCAACTGGATGTCCACTTATAAAAGAATGAATTTAGACCCATTCTTATCACCTAATACAAAACTTAAGTCCAAGTGGATCAAAGACCTTAACATAAGGCCGGTCACACTAAATCTAAGGAAGAAAAAGTGGGAAAAACCCTCAAACTAATTGGCACAGGCGACAACTTCCTGAACAGAACACCAACAGCTCAGGACCTGAGATCAACAATCAATAAATGGGACCTAATGAAACTGAAAATCTTCTGTAAGGCAAAGGACACTGTCATTCGAACAAAACGGCAGCCTACAGACTGGGAGAAAATCTTCACCAACCCCACATCTGACAGAGGGCTAATATCCAAAATCTACAAAGAACTCAAGAAATTAAATGCCAAGAAACCATATAATCCAATCAAAAAATGGGGGACAGAGCTAAAAAGAGAATTCACAAAGGAGGAATCCCTAATGGCTGAGAGACACTTGAAGAAATGCTCAACATCCTTAATCATCAGAGAAATGCAACACAAGACGACTCTGAGATTCCATCTCACACCTGTCAGAATGGCTAAGATCAAAAGCTCAAATGACAGCACATGCTGGCAAGGGTGTCGAGAAAGGGGAAAGCCTACTCCATTGCTGGTGGGAGTGCAGGTTTGTGCAACCACTATGGAGGTCTTTCTGGCTATATCTTAGAAAACTTGGAATAGCTTTGCCTCAGGAACCAGCCATAACACTTCTGGGTATACACCCAAATGTCTCCTCACAGAAGTTTCCTAATTTATGTTCATAGCAGCCTTATTTGTAATAGCTAGAAACTGGAAACAACCCAGATGTCCCTCAACCAAAAAATGGGTTAAAAAACCATGGTACATCTACACAATGGAATATTATTCAGCTATCAGGAACAATGAAATTATGCAATTTGCAGCCAAATGGATGGAACTAGAAAAGCTCATCCTGAGTGAGCTAACCCAGACTCATAAAGATGCATATGGCATCTATTCACTTTTAGTAGGATTTTAGCTATATAGTAGAAGGTATCGATACTACAACTAACACACCAAAGGGAACTTGGACATAGACTTTTTATTTTTTTCTAATTTTTATTCTTTTTTATCTGTTTGTCTGCTTATCTGTTTGTTTGTTTTTTAGTTCTCTCTCCCGGGCAATGAGACACTTTTCACTGGTGGTACTGCCTTGTAGACCCCCAATGTATGAGGAGGCTCTTGGCCCTCAAAGGACCTCTGAACTGAGGTGAGGGACTCTTATATAGGGACACTCCACTCCAGAGAAATGGGATGGAAGAGTTAGGGAGTAAAGAAAAAAATATGAAAATGAAGTTTTGGCTTTTTGTTACTAATTGTCATTAACTGTTTAGGATAATTAAGAAATGCAATCTAATAGTCATGCAAGCCTGTTATTGTGTTAGGTACTATGACAGTCTATTATAGTTATTTTATAAGCTAATCAGAAATAAAGTTGCTAAGTGAAGGAAATATCTGCTTATCCTAACATAAGAGATAGATAGGGCCTCTTCAAAAACCTCAAGAGATCTGCAGAATATGTCATTCAAAGATGTTTTCTTAACTTTAGATTTTTTTTTTATTGAGACATATCAACTCCTGACAGCACCCCCTATTCTACTCTAAGTAGAAGATGAGCATCGAAGAATCTCCAGTGGGAGATGATTGAATTAGTGGCAAGCCTATCTCTTGGAAGGAAAAACACTTTGGTCCAATTGTAGACAGAATGCTGTCCAAAAAGGACAAAACTTGGAAGCAGGTAAATCGACAGCCTAGCTCTGCCAAGACAGGGTAGGCAAGTCCTTCATAATTCCTGCTCTACAATCAATGTCTGTCAGAGAAACTGGGTCAAATGGCTGAAAATTGATGCTGTAATGTATGTAGAGAAAATGGGAACTGTTCAGGCAGCCACTGGTATCTCATTTCTTAGTTTTGGAAGCTGCTGGCCCTGGACTTCCTATATAATCATATATATTTATCCCTCTCAGGTCTCTGAGGTGGTTGAAGAATAGATAGCTAGAGTCTCATAATTAAATTTTGAGTTGTTTAGGAATCAAGAGGGTGTTCTGGATCTAAGAAGATGTTTTTAAAATTGTGATTAAAGTTAGGATGAAAATTGAGTTGAATATAGAACTTTAAACTCTTGGAGATGGGTAGATTGTAGAATGTTAAAGTCAGGTGCCAACTATGTGTAGACTGGACATTGGGAATGTATGCTAAGCCATATAACTCTCATAATTGTGGCCTAATTACTTCTGTTGTTTTGTATTGTATTTATTATTATAAGAGAAAGAGCTATTTGTTGGAATGAAAGGGGAAGCTGTTGGGGGGAAAAAGATATACCTTAAACTTAAAAAAAGAAAAAAAGTAAGGGGATGGGTGGGTTGAGGAAGAAGAGGATGGGAGGGTGGAACTGGAGGGGGAGTAGGGAGGGGATTGCGATTGAGATATAACTTGAAGAAATAAAAAATAAAGTAAAAAAAAAAAAAGA
Source organism: Lophiomys imhausi (assembly GCA_907164525.1). Classification (NCBI taxonomy): domain Eukaryota; kingdom Metazoa; phylum Chordata; class Mammalia; order Rodentia; family Muridae; genus Lophiomys; species Lophiomys imhausi. Next base: position 23,996,137 of record CAJQZJ010032188.1, on the reverse strand, counting down.
ATGAATCAAATGTAGCTTAATTGGCCTAAGTCAAAAATTGTAATATACCCTCCTGGATTATGTCTTAGTCAGTGTTCTAGTGCTATGAAGAAACAGCCTGACCACAGTAACTCTTATAAAGGAAAATATTTAATTGGTGCTGGTTTACAGTTCAGAGCTGTAGTCCATTATCTTCATCGCAGGAAGCATGGACACACAGAGGCAGACTCCATGATGGAGAGGTAGCTGAGAGTACTACAACCAAATCTACAGGAAGCAGCAAGAGGGAAAGGCTACCCTGAATTGTGCCTGAATTGTGTTGGGGACTACAAAATATTATAGATACCAAATTTGTGGGATATTTGCTGAGGAAATCTGTACAGCAGGTGTAGAGTTAGCCCATCCCTAAAAGAAAAGTGTGTTGTAGTCAACAAAGCTGAAAGGAAGATAATTTCATCATCCCAATTTTTCATCCTTCACTCTAAAGCCAAAACTGTATGGTCAAAGTTGGCAAGTTCTTTTCCAGTCACTAGTATTTGTGTGTGTGGTGGTGGCACGCACCAAGCAAAGTCAATGTGGTATACTCAGAAGGGTGAGTAACATGGAGGACACTTCCAAAAGCAGATTAGAGTCCTTATGGTTTTGAGTTCTTAATAAACTTTTAGTTGTATTTTATTCAGAAACCTCTTCTAGTTACCAAAATTTTGTGATCTCACATCCAACCATATGATGTTTCACCCACAATTTAGAAAGCTGGGACTTAAAAGAGATTCTCCTACTAGCAGGTGTTGTTCCAAATAAGAGAAGAGGCAATAAGAGAAGGAACTATCCAGTTTATCATCAATGTATTGAATTTTAGCTTTCTTTCACATGAAGATTCTTGAAGTAATAAATCTTTCTAATAGCGTATCTTACAAAAGGGGCCTTTTAGATCTCCAGGGAACTTGTGTATAGAAAAGGGAAGGATATTATGAATAGGATCGACACAAAAGCAGTAGAATAAAATGCTCACCAACATCTCATTACTGTAGGATATCAGATAGACATATCACATGTCACAGGTTACATGAAGTAAGGACCTGTCATGAGGATGTTCTATATGTCAAAGGAATAAGCTCTGCCTTGACAACATGAAATACAAACTTGACCTATAAATATGAATAGGATGTGGGGGATTAATGAATATCAAATTTTATTAGAAAATAAGAACTATTTTAAGATTTTCCAGTAACAGGAGCTATAAATGTTGTGCACAGTGAGGACTAGGGTTCCATAATGCCAAAGTTGTTAAAAGAATTGCATGTCAGGTGCTAATGTCAATCTAAGGCTTTGTTGCACCCCAAAGGTGGTTCTTTGCAGCCAACTAGATTTTTTCTAAGAGACAAGGTTAAAAAATGAGGCTGGTGGATCATAAAGATCATAATTTATTATGAATATTTATAGTTAAAATTTTATGTGTATAATTCATATATAAACCATTGAATTGTTGTACTGGTAGTTTTTAACTACATAAATTTTAAATACATAAATTGTCCTTTTCTTTTTGTAAAACCCATAGTAAGCATTTGATTAAAATGAAACTGCCAGATGGAAACAAACTAAATAAGAGAAGTGAAAGAACTTGTATATGCCAGTATGTGTGTGAGAGTGTACTGGTATTTTAAATTCATGATCTGTTTGCACACAGAAACTGTGCCAGATCCTTTGAATGTGGCACATCAGCAACAAACAAAATTTGTATTTTCTACTTTTCTACAGTTTTCCTTCCTCGCTTTCAGCTTTATGACTCCATTCAACACAGATTTCACATTGCATCTTCCCTTCCCACATCCAGTTATCAACACTTCCCACTGATTTTATTCAAACCAATTTGCATGTCATCATAAGAATTGATTAAAGTTTTAATTAAATATTATTTTCAAAATTGATCTACCTATTGATCTAACTCTATTCAGATTAAAAATGGACTGTTTGTAGGTGCTTTCAACGTGATTCTACAATTCACACAAAAGCAAAGTTGCTTAAAATAGCTGACGGAATCTGTATATAAAGAATGAATTTAGGAAATGTTTATATAAATCGTGATTTGCCATTAAGTCACCTGATTTTGGACAGCTTAATGATTTTTTAAGTAAATAAAACATTTGCATCAAAATAACTAATTTTCTGACAAAAATTAACACTATGATGTTACATGAGTAAATGTTTTCTCAGTACATATAGCATAATTTTACTTCATTTATTAATTCATTCTGTGGCAGAATCACTTCTCCATGAAGCCAGGCTGATTTAAACTCATCACTATCCTGATACATCCTCCTGAGTGCTATGATTACAATATGGTCCCATCACATCTGCCTTCAAGAATGCAGTAGTTTTGATCTCTAGGGATCACAACTCCTCTCTGGATTGTAGTTCTAAATGAGAAGGTCATTAGTGGAATTCATCAATAAAAACATCAGGTGGTCACCATTTTGTTCTTAATTTTGGAAAAGCTTTCTTAGTCAAGTGAAAAGTACAAAAAACAAAACAAGTAAGCCAGTCAACAAAGAAACAAATAAACTAAAAAGAAAAAAAAAAAGCTAACTAACCATGTGAGGAAGGAGAGAAGTTTTAAACTATGAAAATCATGATTTATTTTTCATCAGTAAGACATGGTGAAGACAGTGGAAACAAGGCTCAGGTAATCATAGGTTTAAAATTAAATATGTAAATTAAGATTTAATTACTCAAATACAATTTATATAAATCTTACACATGAAAAATATCCTACCTTTTAATTGCAGAATGAATGTTCCTCAAGTCGGCCTTCCATCGAGATGTCCAAACTTGAAGTAGAATTTAAATTAAACCTACCTTTAGAAGACAACTTACAAGGTAAGATAAGAACATTAATAAATATTCTATACATAGGGTCAGCTACATAGTAAGTACAAGAAAGTTAGAGATAATTATTTCATTAATAATTATTTACTAGTAATAGTATAATTAATAGTCAAAAAACGTTACTTATCCCCAATCCTTTCTTCTTGTCATTAAAATAAAAATGTTAAGAATATAATGATGATTTAGATATGTTGTATAAGTCATGTTTTTGATTATTTATTTCAAATAACTATTTATGGTTTTAAATTACAAAATAATGGATTTGAGTAGGTCTGATTTCAATACTTGTAAGATATAAAGACAAAGAATTATCTTAGACATTTTCACAAACATTCTACTGAACCAGTTGATACCAATAGAGGTCAGGAGCCAAATGCTCTTGAGGCTCCTTACTTCTTATGCATCTGCTCTTCTTAGGACCTTAACATACAGTGTTCAAGCACTATCAGAAGCTCTCTGAAAACAGGGTTCAATAAACATGTAAGCTTCCTAAAATGCTATCTGGTGTTTTGTAATGTCTATGCTGAAGATGCACCCCAGAGTTCCTTCTTGATAACACCCCTTTTCATTTTACCTGTTATTGATGACATGGAGTGAATATTCCCTCATTGCTAAGTGCCACTCTCCTTGTAGGCAAGACTTCACATGTAGTCCTATAAAGGTGATTCTATTATTCCTGATATCGGTTTTATAAACTACCTGATTCAGTTCAAACAAATTTAGAAGTTAAAGAAGTTAGATAGCTGATAGAAAAACGTATAACCATAGTAAAAACTCTTGCCAAATATTATGTATCTCACTAGGCAACAGGCCTGAGATAGATTTACTACCTCAGATAAGCTTTCACTCTAGAGGTGATAAGACTGGCTTCAGAGGCAAATCATAATTCCAATTAAGGGTTTAAAACTTCCCATGGTCTTAGGATATAATGAAGCTATCAAGAAATGCATAAATTTAGTTAATTCTTAATGACAAAATACTCAAACTGTTTTGTTGTAATTCTTTATACCTTGTTAGATTTGATGGAATATACTGTCATCTTAAACTTAACTTGTGTATAGAAAAGCAATATTTAACTGAAGACTAAATGTGTGCTTGTTAAATGACCTCCTATTGCAATGGTTTTATCTGTCCTTGTGATAAATGCATTTTACCATGAGGTAATTCTTTTATTGATGTAGAGTGCCTTCGCTCAGAGTATAAAAAGAATACTCACACAATAAACTTGTCGTTGCATCCTAGCTTCATCCCCATTTTCTTTCTTGTGTGAGTGTGTGTGCAAGAGCCCTTATTTTCTCATCTCTTATTATCTTCATATAATTCATTGATCAACTAAAATCTCTGAGCTCCACCATCAACTCTTGAGATTAATTAGTCAATGTGTACTTTAGCTCTATGAGTTCTCAGCGGGTGGCCTGCCAGCCAGCAGGCCAAATAGTTGCATTAATTTACCAAACAATGGTTTGCTTTTATCACCTCTGCTGCTTGAAGCCCCAACCAAAGGAAAAAAGTCATTTTTTATTCTAGTAGTCAGTGGCAAAGACTTGCTCTGAGCTACAGAGAAAAGACATAGGCTTCATTTTTTTCTCTCTCACTTTCTTTCGTATCCAGCTACCTTTAAAAATACCTGCAAGGGTTATCATCCCTTGCAGTCAGGCCATCAGCTGCTCTACCCTCATTGCCTACAAGGGTCATCAGCCCTTGGAATCAGGGTCAACAGCCCCCCTGAGCAAGCCAGACCTGGACGATTGCCAGTGCAGTGTCCTGTCCTAAGACCCTGTGCTTCTTGCCAAGGTTGGTCCTTGACAAATAGACAAAAGGCATAGGGACAGGGATAAAGCAGAAAATTTCCTAGTTCGCTTCCTACTAATGGGCATATCTGAGATTAAATGCTAGGTCTTTATATTAGTTATTCCTGTAGTTTTATCTACAAACGACTGCTTATATTTTTTAAAATTATAACAATGTGCTTATAATTAAAATTTCTAGCAATGATCTGATGTTTCTTTAATATAGTTTAAACTATGAAGTGTTGTTTGTTATGAGTGAAAACAAAAAATCAGTAAATGGAGATGTTTCAGTGTAAGATTTCAGATGTTAGGGAAATTGCCCACAAGCTTCAGCATAATTGCAAAGAAATATAAATGAATCATTTAAACTTTTTAATGAATATACATTAAGATTATCCATATTGAGATTCCTTTGTAGATATAGCTGATGTGCTAAAGAAGTACAAGTGGAGGGGGTCTAAAGAGAACACAGGAGCTAAATAAAGTTCCTGATCTTATAATAGATTTATGTTTGTTTCCCAGCATCAGATTGGGAGACTCACTTTGCTCACTTTGCCTGTATCTCTAGCTTTAGTGCCATCAAACCTTCATGGACATATGTACACATGTGGCATACACTCATACAAACATAGAGCCTAAATGAAAACAAATATTTCTTTTATTAAAATACATATGAAACACGACTGTACTCAGGCCTTCTTTTAAATTTTTATTTGCTATGAAAATTTCAGATATACAGAAATGATTGTATAAAAATCCCAATCTCCAACTCTAACTCTGTTATATTCCTCAACATCTTTCACTCCTAACTTTACTTCTTATTTTTGCTTGTTTTTCAACCTACTAAGTCCAATTAGATCTGCCCATATGTATATGTATTTTGGACATATGAAGTGTTATCCATCTCTGCACTGACTGAAGCCTGTGAAAGAAAATAAGTTTCTCTGACCTAGGTTAAGATCAGCCTAAGATTATGGGTATAAATAAATATAAATATTTACAATAGGCTTGCATAGGTCTATATCAGGTCCTTTGCATATGTGTTTTGGCTGTTAGTGTGCTGTTTTGTTGGAATTCTAACAGTGGGAGCAGATGTGTCTCTGCCTCTTTTGTGTGCTCCTGGGACTCCTTTTTTCCTATTGGATTGTATTTCCAGCTTCAATATGAGGGCTTTAGTCTTGTTTCATTGTGTCTTGTTTTGTTGTGTTTGTTTGCTGTCCCTTGGAGGCCTGTTCCTTTTTGAAGGGAAATGGAGGCCAAGTGCATCTGGGGGAGAGCAGAGGTAGGAGAGAAATGGGAAGTGTAGAGGGAGGGAGAGCTGTGTTGAGATATATCAAAGTAGAATCTATTTTCAATAAAAAAGGAAAAGGTAATATGATATCATGTTAAATTAGCAAAATAAGAAGAGCAAATTCTTTCTTTATACCTATGAACTTTCTAGCCATGTGATGTGGACCTGTATTACAGTACAATGTGTGAAAATCTTTCCTAAGGAGAAATGCTCAAATCCAACCTGAAAGTAATTAAAAACCTCATAATAATTAATATTCTACAACTTTATAATAGTAGTTTTAGGTAAAAAAATTAAAAATTGAAATATTACATGTCGAAATCCAGTTAGACCAGCAACATTTGTTGAAGGTGCTGTCCTTTTTCCATTTTATGGTGTAGGCTTCTTTGTCAAAAATTAAGTGGCTGTAGGTGTGTAAATTCATTTCTGCATCTTCAATTCGATTCCATTGATCCACTGGTCTATTTTCTATACCAGTACCATGCTGTTTTTATTAGTATTGCTCTATAGCATAGCTTGAAATCTGGGGTGGTGATACCTACAGATTTTTTTTTTTTATTGTAGAAGATTGATTTAGCTATTCTGGGTTTTTTGTTTTTCCATATGAAGTTGAGAATTGGTTTGTAAAGAATTGTGCTCATATTTTGATAGAAATTACATTGAATCTGTATATTGCTTTTGGAAGGATGACTCTGAGATTCCATCTTCCACCTGTCAGAATGACTAAGAGCAAAAACTCAAATGACAGCACATGCTTACAAGGTTGTGGAGAAAGAAGAACATTCCTCCAATGCTTGTGGGAGTGAAAACTTGTACAAACACTATGGAAATCAGTCTGGAAATATCTTAGAAAACTTGGAATAGCTCTACCTCAAGACCCAACCATACCACTTCTCGGTATACATCCAAATGATTCTTTACCAAACCATGAGGACATCTCCTCATCTATGTTCATAGCAGCATAAAACAACAATAATAACAACAAAAAAAAACTGAGATACATTGACACAGTGGAATATTACTCAGCTATCAGAAACAGGGAAATCATGCAATTTTCTGGCAAATGGATGGAACTAGAAAAGCTCATCCTGAGTGAGCTAATCTTGATTCAGAAAGATGCACACAGCATATATTCACTTATAATTGGATTTTAGCCATACAGTACAGGATAACTATCCTACAACCAACATACCAAAAGGAACAGGAACATAGACTTTGTTACCTGGTAGTGGGACACTTTGCCCTAGTGGTGCTGCCATGTAGGCCCCCAGTATATGAGGAAGCTCTTAGACCCTCATATGACTGCTGAACTGGAGGGGGGGGGGACTGATATATAGGGACACCGCACTCTGGAGGAATAGGATAGGAGGGAGAGTGGAGAGAGGATGGGAGGATGGGAATGGGAATGGTAGAAAGAGAGCACTGTAATAGAGATATAACTTGAAGTAATAAATAAACAAGAAAATGAAATATCAATTTCAAGACATAAAAATTGACTATATTTAAGATTTTAGACTGTCTTGTATGATATCCTTGATTAATAACTAAGAGAACTAGAAAAAAATCACTATAAATGTTTACATGTATAATTAATAGTATTACTAATATTTATATTAATGCATTTTATTTTCTCTTAGGACAACCAAACTTTTCTTACTTATTATGAAAACTCTGGTCTACTACTTTTGTTAGTCAGATGACTAACTTTCAATTTTTAGACCTAATAAATTTGTTATGTCTAAAAAATATAAAGGGCTTTAAAAAGTATCTAAAAAAATATAGAAAAATATTATTAACATAATTCTGCTAGATATGTAACTATAACAAATCACAGACATATAGCAGCCTTAAAATATAATACATTAACAATCTTATGATTCACCATATCAATATTTCCTCAAAATAATTAAAAATTTTTTGCTCTCATTCTGCAACTAACCTTTCTCTTTCACAGAAGCATCTGCTATATGTCCCTAGACTATTGTGATGCTCAATTCTTTAAATTACAAACATTTATTTACCTGTCATGCTGGGCCTTTCCACTCTGCTCCTCTGGAGGACAGAAAACTAATGTAAGTAATGTTTTTGTAACTCATGATTGTACCTGTAATAGGTCTTTGCTAAGTTTTGATTAATGAATAGCTCAACAAATGCATGCATGAGTGGGAATCAATTTCTGTCCTCTGCCGATGGGGTTTGTGTTACATTTTTATGAATTTTAAATTGAACTGGAATTGTCATTGGAGAATTAAGAGATTATCTGTTTCAAGAAGCATATACATGGAGGCACAATAGATATAAATTTATGTTTCCAAATATTTGACATTTCATCAAAGCTCAACTGATTTTATATTGCTATTTCAACCAAGCATATTTTTATTTATCATTCATTTTGAATTCAAATTTACTTTTTAAATACGGAAAATAAATCCAGGATAGTAAGTATGAAAGTGGTGGTTAAGTCTGGGCAGGGGTGACAGCAAAAATGCAAGACAAATTGTGATTTGTTGTGGGATGCTGATAGCATTTTGAATGAAGGTTATATTGAAATGTTTAAATTGCAAAAGGGCTAATATGCTGAGTGTATTTACAGTGTGTGATCTTTTCCATAAAGGCATTATAATAATTTTGAAGATTTCTTTTTTTTTTCAGTAGTGGCAATTAGACCGAAGGTAGGAAGCATCCTAGCCAAATGCCCTACCATGGGTTGCAGCTAAATTGTTTTGCTTCTAGTAGCTTCAGTTATAGAGATGTGCTACTCTCATTTTCAACTTGCTTTATCAAAAAATGCAAATAAATAAAACTCTAATTCCAGAATTGTATTTGATTCATTTCATTGACAAACATAATGCTAATTAATGGTTTTAAAATATTCATTTGGCCATCAAATAATAACATATCCCTAGAATTATTTGTTAAGTAATGTTAACAAAGAGTATTACCACCAATGATATCATTGAATTTACAATGTAGTTTTAATTGTATAATATGCCTTATATAATCTGTCACAATGCACATGTTTATGAGATAATTATGTATTTTTTCTGCAAAATAAAACTATAAAAGTAAGTTCAAATTGTTTCACATTGGAAGTTTAATGCTTTACAACAATTTGTCCAAACTGCATAGGCAAACATCTATTCAGGTAAAAAAAATAAAATAAAATAACCTTAATAATTGTTCTTGGTACAAATTTCACCAAGAAATTAATGTCCAATATGCATACTAAAAAACCAATATCTAAACATGCCACATAGACACTCACACATACACACAAGCACACACACAAACACACACATTTACACATGCACATGCAGATGTAATCTATTGAATGATGGAAAAAATATCTAATACTCGAATTTCTCCTTGTGAACAGTAACAAAATTATAGTTATAAAGTATGAATAAAATATTTTCTTTGGTTGGGGGTCAATACAACATAAGAAAGGCTATTAAAGGATCACAGCATTAGGAAGGTTTAGAACCACAGCCTTAGAATATTCTGTTATTTTACCTGCCTTTAATATATCCAGCACTGGGGATGCAAAGGCAGGCAGATCTCCAAGTAGAAGTCAGACTGGTAAACAGGAGTTCTAGGCATACAGACAGGGCTACAAAAGAAACCCCATGTCAGAAAAGCAAAATAACTATGAAACAACAACAAAAGGATTAAAATTTGTTTATTGTGGTGGAACTTTTGATTTATTTTTAACACAGTTGAGTAGCATGTAGGCCTCTGGGAACAATTAAAATTTATAATACATAGCAGATATAGCATGAATGGAGACTTTCAAATGTCTTTCTTCTGCTCAAACAAAGAGCAAAACACCTTGCTTAATTGATTTGTGTATCCTGCACATCCCAGGCATTTTTATAATTACAGAATTGTACATTACTGGTTTACAGAACAAAAGGAGCAGACACCTATAAAATTGAGACGGCCTCAACAAGACTCATTCTCTAGGATGCTGAGACATATTTATTCCAGCATCCTGCTTTATCCAACCTCAGATGACATCAATTCACCCAACCTTAGACTGATCCATCAAGACCCACATGCAAGGGTACTTCAAAGAAAGCTGTGGATCCCAATTGGCTTTCATACTGCCCAAACGACTTCATTTGGCCCTACACTTTCAATATTTGAGAGACTGAACAACAAATGTTCCTATGAAATTGCTTAACCATTTTTTTTTCTCATTTTTACTTGGACCCCTAACAAGTTTTCTTTGACCAAAATCAGCAGGAAGTAAATTTTCCGAGGAACCTTGTCCCATTCCCAAAAAACTCATGGATGAGGTAGAGTTATACTAGTTAATGAATGTTTGTTATTATAAAGGGGATGACTATATGTTATTAATGGACTTATTAGAAAATGGGTTAGGAACTTAAACTCAACTTAAAAAGAGGGGTAATATGGGTATATAATATACGGATGATAAGATAGAGGTATATTATTGATCTGCTCTAAAAAAGCTATTGTTATTATGAAAATAAGGTAATCTTTTGATACATTTTTATAGAATTTTGAATATTGTTACAATAATAAGGTTAATTTTTGATTCATTGGTATAGAATTTTATATTTTGACACACATATATGTATATTTCAGCTATTATATTAGGTATTGTGCCTATGCAACTCATTTAGAAATACATGTTTACTTCCAATCCTTTTATGTGTTGCTATTGCAATCTATTTAGGAGTCTGAGTAATATAGTTTGGTGGCTGGCCAGGCCAGTCAAGCTCCTAGTCGTGTCAAATACTGGTCTTAATTTATCACAAAAGTATGCTTCCTAGGTTAAACAGATAGTAAATGGCTAATATTTGAGCAGTTTGCCTGCTCAAACATTAGATAGATACACAGATGCATGATACACACACACACACACACACACACACACACACACACATGATATAGATAATTACAGACATATAGATAGATTGATAGTAGATAGATAGATTTATAAATAAATAGATATCTTTGAAGCCATCAGAGGTGTACAGAAAAATGACACTTAAGGATGTTTTTATTATTTAAAAATTTTGTTACTTGAGTCAGTCAGATCCTGACAGCTCTCATTTGAATTGGAAGGAGACAATGAACACCAAAAAAGCTCCATCAAGAGATAATTCCTACTGGGCATAAATGCCACTGCTCTCTTAACAGACTATATGCATTCCAAATTGGACCAGAGCTTTTAAATTCAGGTAAGTCAACGGCCTGATCCTACAGAGACAGAATGGGAAAATCCTTATTTCCTGCTTCACAATTAAGTCTGTGATATAGGCTTGACCAGAAGGCTGAAAATGATGTTCCAATGGTACCAAGAAATATTTGAGACTTTCCAGGCAAACTGTCATCTTTCTTTTTGGAAACACTTTGCTTAAACTTCCCAATCACTCAGATAGCTTTATCCCTTCTTAAGTTTATGGTAGGGTTGAAGACATAATAGATATAAAATTTCAATTGAGCTTAAGTTGTTGAGGATTTAAAATGATATTTTAAAATCTAAATAAAATATTTAGGTTTATAAATATAGAATAAGATAGAAAATATTTAGATTCAGAATTTTAGACTCTCCCAGTTAGAATGATTTTTTTCTTCAAGTTTGCATGACTCAAATAGGCTAAACATTATGCATGTAACTTGTATATATGGTTTTCCTGATTGGTCATATTGGTTTTTACTCTATTTATGTCACGTCCCCCTGACCAGCAGGAAAGACACAACCACGATTCTTCTTCAAGCAATTTATCAGGAACTTTGTACATCTGCTTCTTAGCTTATCCCTCTGCTTCTCCTCTCCTCTCTTCCCCCAAGCCCTTATATGCCTATGCAAACCCAATTAGATCATGCCACCTAGCGATCCAAGATAGGCTCACAAAAGGAGGAAGCACACCGGGCTAGGCAGCCACTACCAAATAAGGCTTGTTTACAGCTAAGCTTGAGCTTTCTGGCATTAAGCCAAGTGCCATCTTAGGGTTGTGGCTCTCCACATATTTAATTTTAAATATTGCCTTTTTATTAGACAAAAAGAGGGAATCTATGCAGTGATATATTGTGTATTCTACTGTTAATTAACTGATCACAGAGGCCTACATGCTGTCTGTTTCTTTGCTTGCTAACCATTGTCTCTGATCAGCTTTAATAAAATGCTGAAGTCTGTGATAAGGCAGAGAGAGAAGTAGGTAGGGAAAAGGTTGGTGGGCTCTGGAGGAGCAGAGAGGATGATGGGGAAGAAGAAGCCAAAGGAGGAAGGAGAAGATAAGGCATAGGTTTAGAGATGGAAGAACATCATGCCACATGACTGGGAACATCAGCATAACATTCAGAATAACAGCTTAAAAGAGATATAGGTATATATGGGGTTTTATTTGTGGAATAATATTATAAGCTAGCTTAATTGAGCTGATTGCATAATCCAAGCCAAGGCTTGTTAAAATCCATTAGATGTCTGTGTGTGCTTATTTATAATGGGGTTTAAGGATTAACAACCAATTAACTATAATATAAATACTGGTTAATAATTTAATTAAATATTTCAACAATGGACAGACTCCTTGGAGAGTATGTGATCTTGTTCCACAGGAAGTATCTCTAGAGGTTATGAGATTGGCCAATTGGAAAGAATCCTTGTGCCAATTTTGAGGAGATATAAATGGAGCCCCTGGGAACACAGAGGAGCTTTTTGCTTGGCATAGCTTCTCATTGCTGCTTCACTTCAAAAGACTCCAGACAACAACTCTCTGAGAAAGTTTGCTGCTGCTGAGCTGCTGCTTCTTCGGTAACCTTTGCTCATGCTTTCCAAAACTGGTGCTGGTTTCCTTGGTGTTTCTGACTGTACCTGTTCCTTTGCATGCTGTTTGGGCTGGACTACTGATGAAGTGCCCCTAGGACCTATAACTAAAGAGGTCTACAACCTCTGTTAGTATCCTTTCTCCCATACCTCGGGTTGGTGGGTTGGAAAGTGGATAGAGATAATAATATAATAATAATTACATAGTTTAAAAGTATGCCTTCATATTATTATTGGCTTTAGAATATACAGTATGGAAGTATCATAGTTTAATTACCTAGTTCATTTACATAGGTATTCATGAAACATTTTTATATTTATAAAATATATTCATACTAATTATCTGTACATTAATCAAAATTGAAATTGCTGACCATCTGGATCATGAGAGTAATCTCTTCATTAGCAAATTCAGTGTTTTCATTATATAGGTCAAATAATTTATTCCATGAAGTAAATGTTAAGAATTTTCTATGAAGTATATGTTAAGAAGATGCATCAGAATTTGTTTAGCATAATCATGATTCTGAAGCACCAAGGTTAAAAAATGGTTTTGTTCAAATTTTCATAATCAATAAGTTAAGCTTAGAAGTTAAGATTAGTGAAATATTTTTAAAGATTAATGTTAATTTTGATGTGTGTCTGTGGTGCGAGTTTGTGGAAATTAGAAGATTTGGTTTAGAAGTCCTCAGAACTGGAGTCACAAGTAGTTTTATTCCATTTGATGTGAGTACTAATATCCAAATTCCAGGTCTCTGATAGATCAGTAAGCACTCAACTGATGAGGCATTTCTCAGATTGCATATCAGAAAGCTTAAGGATGCTTTTTTTTTAAAAAAATATTCTACCAATAACAATTTTATTTAAGCATGACAAGTGTTAATTTCATTTTTTGATAATATCATACATTTTTACAAACTTCAGTTTGCATTCTAGATATATTTTGTTTGTTTTGATTGGAATCTGCAAAGTAATCAAACTAAAATAGTTTTTAAACAAGTATGTAAACTATAGCAAAAAAAACCCAGAACTTAAAGAAATAAAAAAGGGTTGATTTTCATTGACTGTATGTGCTAATTTCATCATTTTTTTTATAAATACTTTATTTTTTTTCTTCAAGTTACATCTCAGTCACAAACCCCTCCCTATCCCGCCCTTCCACCCTCTTCCCCCCAGAAGTTTCCCCTTTCAGTCCAACCGATGGTTCCTTCTCTTACAACAGTAAGTATTATACAAAACAACAGATATAAATATGCCACATTTATGAGAGTTAAATGGCCCAGTATACCTTCCCAATGTCCAGTTTATACATATTTGGCCACTGACTTTAACATTCTACTATCTAACCATCTCCATGAGTTTAAAGGTCTATATCTGACTCAACGTTCATATTAACTTGCAACACACTTTTAAGAGTATCTTCTTAGATCTATAACACCCTCTTGATTCCTAAACAACTCAAAATTTAACTATGAGACTCTAGCTGGCTATTCTTCAACCACCTCAGAGACCTGAGAGGGATAAATATATCTGCTTATATAGGAAGTGCAGGGACTGCAGCTTCCAAAACTAAGAAAGGACATACCAATGACTGCCTGGACAGTTCCCATTTTCTCTCCATACATTCCTGCATCAGCCTTCAGCCTTTGGGTCCTGTTTCTCTGACAGACATTTTAATTGTTTCTTCTATGACAGACATTTGAAATAAAGAGACTGATCATTGCATAATGTTCTCAGATTCATACTCATTAAATAATATAATCTAATTATGACCCCCTGTTGCTTCACTTCACTTGGTATTTACCATAAGAATATTCAGAGTAAAGGTTATCTTGCAATCTTGAATTTATGTGCTACAAGCCCAGTGCATCTGTTCTTTTCACACATGCATTAAATGTGGGAAAGGGGTATATAGAGTATATTATATAAAAATACAATTTTACAAATGTGTACTTTTGCTCTAGCTGTAATTTTATGTAAAATTTTAAGCTGCAGTAGTGCAAGACAAATGTTATAAGTGTATCTGTACAAATCAATGATGTCTGGAAAATAACCATTAAAATTAATTCTGGGTTCTATAATGATAGGTCACTGGAATGCAGTAAGCATTTTGATTCAAATAGAAAGAGAAAATCTTTCTGTAGTGATGAAAGAAGCAATGAACCTTAGCTAAGAATGAGAATATCCTACATACACACACATTGTACATGTCTTGCATCTCTTCTCAGATTCTGTCCAAACTCATTAAAGAGGAAATTGCAACTGTCTGTTCAAATACCGAAGAGCAGCAATTGTGTGGGTTTCTTTCCCCTTTCCTTCCTATACCATTTAGAGGTAATCTTTGCACCATGTCAGTTTATGATAAAACACACACACACACACACACACACACACACAAGCTTTGAGTCCCTTGAAACCACTGGGATCTTCACATGTATAGTGAAATACAATCTATTGTATTAAAGTCAGATTCAACTTTTACAACTCTTTAATTTTAGGTAGGAATTAGAGCCCACTGGTATTAAAAGTTTGCTAGAAAATAATTAGTTTTGTTATCTTAGGAGACAAATCACTATAAATCACTTTTTGAAAATAGATTTGTCATGTTTAGGCATTTAGCTTGCTACATTGCAAAATTTTATTTCTCCTTAAAGGTAAGGCTGTGTTTCTTACAGAGTCTACAATCGTTCTGGCTTTTCATTATGCAAGACAAAGTTTTTTTTTTTTGATTTTCTAATTAATGCTGTGCGATGGATAACTTAAAGGTCTTTTTCCTTAAAACACACTAAAAATAAGAAGATATGATGGGATAAAGAATTACTTTGGAGTTTTTAAGCCATCTTCTTCTCCCCATCCTCTTCTACCACCACCACCACCACCACCACCTTTCACTTCCCTTTCTCCACTTCTTTCTTCCCTCTTCCCTCTCCCTTCTCTTTCTCTATCTACTTTATTCTGATGAAGATCAAACCCATGTGCATGTTAGGCTCATAGTGAACCAATATCATAGACCTAGTTTATTACAATTAAAATGTAAATAAAGTACAGTTGTAGAACTTACAAGTTACTCTGTCAGATATAATTGCTTTTCTGCTAATATACATACATTTTGTTCATTTAGTGCTATGCAGTCAGCCATTCTACATATTCTTTTTGACACATTATACAGGTAAATATATTCCTTAAGAAATCACTTACATTATACTTATTATTATATATTATATTATCATTAATATTAATCAGCAAAACTGTCAAAATAGTGTAGAATGATATTTATGAAGCACTGAAAGAAAATAATGGCTAGTGTGGATTCTTTTACACAGCAAAATTTTCCTTAATAATCAAGCGAAAAATAAAGGGTTTCTAAGGGAAACATCAACAAAGAATTAAGAAAGATACATAAAATATAATCCTATACACAGAGCATAAAATAAAATAAACATAATCATAACAGCATAAGAAAGAGTACATTTCACCAAAAGAATAAATAAACAAATGAGGTTTAGTAAACAGTCAAACATGATCATTTCCAACAGGATTTATGTGACATACTTTCTCAATGTGTTTTGTATAATAGAATTTGCTTCATTGTTTCCCAAATTATCATTGATCTCTGAATTCATGACTTCTCTGTTAGTTGAACTACTTCATGCTATGTACATCACACATTACTGTATTCCCTTCTGTGATGCAATGTGTAAATTCAATCGTGTTCTCATGTACAAACTATGCTTCCCTATTTGAAACTGCTATTTACATTGTGATTTTTACTAAATTGTGTGGGACATAGCATGCATAAACTATTTTTTGTAAGGCATATTGTAGCACATTACTGTTTGTTGTTCCACTTATATTTTATTGATGTAGCCACTCTTTACATTTTCATGGTCTATCCTTCATATCTAAAATAAATGTGTTTTTACCAGTCCTCTAACATGTTATCAGTTTCTCACACAGCCACTATAATAAACAGGATATCGTCAAAATCCTAAAATATAATGCTGTATGAGATGATGAGACTGTCCAGATCTCTTCAGGTTATAATAAAATTTATTGAATCTCAGGAAAGCACAGAATAAAGTGTGAGAATATGTCTCAAAACAAAAATGAACCTTGATAGCTTGTTTGTAGATTCTAGCATAATTGTGCACCTATTCATATATTCTCTACTGCAGATCTGTCTTTAGGAAATGTAGTTCTAAATAAGATTCTTTTCTGGGCTGACAGAAAAGAATATTCTAAGTTAACCACTCTTGTGTTCAAAACTATTTATTTACCTTTGAAAAATCCTGTATCCAAATGTCATTATATTGGGGATTTAAATCTCAACTTGTGAATTTTAGGAAAACAAATTCAAATCCACAACAATTGTTCTTTTCATTTTGCTTTTTGCTTAATCAAATGTTGGTACAGTGGCAATGCACATGGCATCTATTCACTTATAGTCAGATTTTATCTATATAGTACAGGATATCTATACTACAACCAACACACCAAAGGGAACATGGACATAGACATTTTTTCCTGTCAGTGAGACATTTTGACCTAGTGGTGCTGCCTTGTATGCCACCCAGTGTATGAGGAGGCTCTTGGCTCTCATATGACTGCTGAACTGGGGTGGGGGACTGGTATGTAGGGACACTCCATTCTACAGGAGTGAGATGGAAGGGATAGGGGGGAGAGGGTGGGAGGGCAGTACTGGGAGAGGCGGAAAGAGGACACTGTGATAGAGATGTAACCTGAAGTAATAAATAAAAATTTAAAAATTGGTACAGTGGTTTATAATGATGGAGTTACCAATTGACAACTGCAAATAAATAATCTCTCCAGATATAGTATACTCAATTCCTAAGTGTTTACACTACATGATCTGCATATCAGGATACTGAACAGAGTGAACTATATGGAACAGTCTACGCCTGACCTTTATACCTGTGTTCTTGTTACTGTGGATTCCTTGTCACTATGCCACACATTTACATTTAGTTCTAATCTTAGAATAAATTAAAAGAGAAAGATAATATAGAAAACTTATTATGTTTATAGGTGCTCAGAAAATTATGCCACAAAGTAAATGACAGATTTTGAAGAAAAGTACAGAGAACCAAAACATTAGGACCATAATACTTGATCTCTGCCTAAATAGGGGGTTAAAAATATGTGGGTCCAGCTGCCTCTGGAAGGATTTGCTTATGTTTGTGCAGGAACTCACCCTGAGCAGAACATTGCACAATTAAATTACACTTGCCTTGGAACTACTGCTATGTAAACACAAGGATAACTTGGGGAAACTTTATATTAACTGATTATTTTATTTCAAAACTAAATGAACTGAGAAATACAATTTTATCTATGCAGCATAACCTATTTCTATTCAATAACTAAGACTTCTAATATTACTCACCATTTTATTGTTGCGTTTTTATTACATAAGGCAATATAAAACACAAAGTTATATTATAACTGCTCTATTGGAGAATGGATTTACTTTGTACATTTCATTATTGTTTTAGTCAGTTCAAGTAGGGACACTTTTCATGCTAGATTATTCATTAAAATGCCACAAGCTAATTTTATTTTTCATTTAATTTTGGAATAGAGTCTTACCCTACTTCCTAGACTGACCTTCAACTCATGACTAATCTCTTGCTTCAGCCTCTTAAGTGCTAGGAATACAGGTATGTAGCAATAAACCTTCAATATACAGAATACACATTTCCTGACTCTGATATCTTCATATTCTTTTGTAGTCTATTTATTGACACAATGATTTTGCTTTAATGATTTATAATTATTCATTGTATCTCTCATAAAATGTAATACTATGTTAATCATTGTATTGACACTAATTATCATATGCTTTCTGTTTTCAAGTTAAAAAATACAATTGAAACACTGTTCCGCAAAACAGCAAGAAACATGGTGGTAGAATTTTAAAGGTTGATGCAATATTAAATCATGTTCAGTTTCTTATGGTATAAATAGTAACTAGTGATAATTCTTTTTTGTCAGATATTTTGTCAATATCTCTGTTTCTACATCTCACCTATTTGTCAGTCCACAGTTGATAAATTAAAACACTTAAGATCAATTTTCCTTAAAATAGCATTCATCCCTCCATTCATGTGATTTGAGTCACCCAAGAGAGAGGAGCAGGGAACAAAACTTTAGGAAGAACACAAATGTCTGGTGTCTCTATGTTCGCACTCAGGCTGACTTGACCCATAAGGACTGTACAAATGATGACTTTCTTTTCCCAGAATTATCAATGGTGCACGGACTTCATGTGCCTCTCACTCACGCAGAATCAGTGCAGCAGGATAATAATCTATTTCCTTAGATAATATAGCACTGCATTTTAATACAAATACTTAGAATTGTCAGAAACTTAATCTCTCAACTTCTCACCACTTCTTGAATGTATTCTGTACTGAATCCAAAATCAGTTTCTCCTGTTTGTTCAAGCACCATTTATTCTCCATCATGAAATCTAAAAGTTTGTAAGGCTTGATTTTCACTTTTCAAATTTTAAACCTATTTTCAAGTTGAACATAAACAAAAATATACATATTATATAGTGCATTGTGAGGTTTAAGAATGTGTATACATTATATAATGCCTAAATTACATTTAATATATCTACAAAATCAAGCATTTATCATTAATTTATGGCAAGTTCAAAGATTTTACTTAATTGTTGAAATATACATTGTTATATATTATAACACACTTATTGAGTAACACACTAGAACCTGTTATTCTTTTAAAAATGTAACATAATGCATATTGATAAAAATTACCCTATCTCCTCTCATTCCAACTATAGGCTTACTCATACACACGTTTAAAATTAATTCAATTTGATATCTCTATTATCTAGGTAGTCTCTACTTAATTACAATTTTGTTTATTTTTCTTATTTCCTAATTATTAGAAACATTGTGTTTCTTTTCCTTCATTCTTTGTTTTTTTTTAGCTTCTTCAATTAGTCTTGAGAGTATTGATTTTAGACTTTTCATATTAGTGTGAAAGTCAGTTAAGAGATATAATTCTTTTTTTTTTTT
>CAJQZJ010032188.1:23907561-23975928 GCA_907164525.1 Lophiomys imhausi | reverse complement strand
TCAGAAATTCCTATAGGAGCTAGCAGGGATGTCTTGTGTAGTATGCTGTGTGATAACTGGAACTCCATTCCTGAAGGCTCTAAAACCATTAGCTAGTTGCATGTAGTTATTTTCATGATTTTATCTAGGTAATGGTTTTAGAGATATAATTCTAATTAAAAAATATTTTTATGCTATTCTGTATTTCTATACTGTGTTTGTGCATGAGTATATGTATGTGTGCATTTTCCTCTCAAGATATATTCTTTTTTTCCATGCAATTTCTTTGAATTGTGCTTTAATAGTTTTTTATTCAATGTTTTAATAATCCTGACTTTTCTCCAATTACCTGTTCATATAAATGCCTAATATATCTGAATTTTTCTCCAAGAACACACTTATTACTTAATAGTTCTTTTAATTGTAGATTATCTGATAAAATTCTATATATGAAAGAATTTTTATATGTATGTCTTAGACTGATTTTATTGCTGTTTTATAACATGATCGAAAGTAACATGGTAGGAAAAGGTTAAATTTACCTTATGGTTTATAATCTACAGTGTGTCTCATTTCAACAGTACTTACTTGGATCTAAAACTTGCCACATGCAATTAATTCTTTATGATTTGGGATGCCAAATTTTTGCTTTATATTTTCAAGATATATTATCTCCTTTTTCTCTTCCTTTCTTCCTTATTTCCTTCCTCTCTTCTTTTCTCTTCTTTACACCTTTTACTATCAATAGTAAACTTTCTCTTAAGCAAGAATTTAAGAGAAAGGTTATTGGTTCCAAAAATTTATCTGAAATCTCCTTTTATTAAAATAAATGATAAAACAAAGATTAAAAAAAAACTTTCTAACGATTTCTAGGTAGGAACTCTGAGCAGAAACTTGAAGGCAGGAAATGAAGCAGAGCTCTGGAGAGATGCTACTTACTGCCATGCTCCCAGCTTGCTGACATATCTTCCTTAGGCAACCCAGGACCACCTGCTTGAGAGTGGCATTGTCCATGGTGGCATGGTTCCTCCTACACTCTCATTAATTAAGAATGTAATTACTTAATCCACAGGACACTTTGATGGTAACAATTCCTAGGCTGGGATTCCTTCCTCCCAGATGTGTCTAAACTTGTGTGAATTTAACTAAAACTAATCTACATATGTTATAGACCTGTAGTGTTTTCACATTTTCTATTTTGTTGTTAAGATTGTGTTTTTGTATTTGGTTTGCACTTTACTGAGAGTTATTGCATCTATATTCATAAAGGAAATTCGTCTATAATTCTTTAACTTAGTTGGGTCTCTTTGTGGCTTAGATATCAGTCTAACAGGTGGTGATTAGGATTTTCTCAACCAAATTTAACCTCAATCTAAGCACAGATAATTAAAAGAGATCCTCTAGTGTTATTTTCTTACTGGCTTCAAGGATTTACTCATTGCTAGATGTTATTGACTTCCAAAGCTAAACTAAAACAGTAGTAAATAAAGTTTACCTGCCATAGGCTTATTTTATAAATTCAGTTATATTCTAGAATAAATGTTCCCAGGATCATTTCAAGTGTATTTGGCTTGCCAAGTTCAGATGCATTTATTTATAAAAAAAATTTTCTGATGTTTCATTGTGAAGAAAAGTTATAGATGTCTTTTCCATACTGTCCCCTTTAGTCTCATTGCTCTATATAGTAGAAAGAATTATTTGCCATTTACTGTCTTTGTTCTTCATGAAAAAAATGGGTTTACATTAACATTATCTGAATATCTACTACATCTGTTTTGAACCACACAATTATTATCTGGCTTTCCATTTTCCTATTGAAAATCTGATTATTTCTTTTGTATTTTCTCCAATGTCCTTGAATGTATTTAAAATTAATTGTGCTTTAGGGATCCCCAAAGCAATTCTGCCCTTCTTAACATTTTGCTTCTATATGAGCATTTATATTTTACCTGCAATTCTTTTAATCTGTTTCATTTCCCAGACTGTCATTTTGAAACTCTAAACTTTTCTTTGAGAACTTTTTGAAAGCCTGGAATTGCCTTGAAATTACAAAGATATTTTCTATGAACTTTGCTCTTTTTCATTACAAATCATCATGGGATATAATGTACTCACTTGCTCTTTGTAGAGTTTCTGTGTGGTTTTGTCTCCCCTAGTTAGATGCATGAATTTCTAGAAAATTCTTTCATTGTCTGTTATTCCATTTTTCAAATATAGGCAATTACTTGAAACTTTTATTATTAAAATGAGTGTAAATCAAACTTTTAGTTTATATTCATTGTAACCAAAGCCTCAACAAATAGTATTTGTTTTGTCCAGCAATTATGTTTTCATGTAATTTTTATTGTTAGTCAGTCGGGGAAAGGACAAGCTTTTACACTCTAAGGTATTTGTGATCTGATTAATAATGTTTCCTCCTATTATTTTTTCTTGTTGGTTTTAGCACTTTGAAAAGTGCAGAATCTACAGAAGATGTTGTTAAACTTCAGAACTGAATTTAACCAGCAGCTGCTAATGCAGATATAGAGGTCTCCACCTTCCCATGCCATGTCTTACTTTTCTTTTCTCTGCAGCAATTTCTGCATGTTTTTCTGTTCAATGACATTTTATTGTGCAGTAACTGGGTTTACTCTTGTATCCCACCTAAACCATTCCTAAAATAAGACTCTGCAACATGACACATACAATTAATTATGATTTAGGATGTCAAATACTTCCCAAATATTTTCAAGATATAAGTTATCTCCCTTTTTGCCTTATTCCTTCCTTCTCTCCTTCTTTTCTTTCTCCTTTCATTCCTCTTCTTTATACCTTTTATTATCATCAAAACGAAGGGAATGGGGAAAGTGGGTGGGAGAGTGGGACTGGGAGGGGTGGAGAGAGGGAACTGTGATGGAGATGTAACTTGTAGTAATAATAATATATTTATTAATTGTTTTAAAATTTTATTTGTTTATCTTACATTCCAATTGCAACCTTCCTCTCTCCTCTCCTCCCATTCCCACTCTCCCACCATAACCCCCTATCCTACTCCTCTGGAGTGAGTTGCCCCTACATATCAGCCTCTCTCAGTTCAACAGTCATATGAGTGTTAAGAGCTTCCTCTTGCACTGGGAGCCTATATGGCAACTCATTAGGGCAAAGTGTCCCGCTAACATGTAACAAGGTCTCTGTTCCTGTTTCTTTTGGTGTGTTGGTTGTAAGATAGTTCTCCTGTATTACACAGCTAAAATCCAATTATAAGTGAATAGATACCATCTTACAGAGTCTGAGTTAGCTCACCCAGGATGAGCTTTTCTAGTTCCAGCGATTTGGCTGCAAATTGCATGATTTCCTTGTTTCTGATGGCTGAGTAGTATTCCATTGTGTAAATGTACCACAGTTTTTTAATCCATGCTTCATTTGAGGGTCATCTGGGTTGTTTACAGTTTCTAGCTATTACAAATAAAGCTGCTCTGAACATAGATGAGGAGGTGTCCTTGTGGATTGGTGAGGAATCATTTGGATGTATACCCAGAAATGGTATGGCTGGATCTTGAGGTAGAACTATTCCATGTTTTCTAAGATATAGCCATACTGACCTCCATAGTGGTTGCACAAACCTGCACTCCAACCAGCAATGGAGTAGGCTTTTCCTTTCTCCACACCCTCACCAGCATGTGCTGTCATTTGAGCTTTTGTTCTTAGCCATTCTGACAGGTGTGAGATGGAATCTCAGAGTCGTCTTGTATTGCATTTCTCTGATGATTAAGGATGTTGAGCATTTCTTCTAGTGTGTCTCAGCGATTAGAGATTCCTCCTTTGTGAATTCTCTGTTTAGCTCTGTTCCCCATTTTTGGATTGGATTATTTCATTTCTTGGCATTTGATTTTGAGAGTTCTTTGTAAATTATGGATATTAGCCCTCTAATGGATGTGGAATTGGTAAAGATCTTTTCCCAATCTGTAGTTTGCCATTTTGTTTGAATGGCATTGTCCTTTGCCTTAAAGAAGCTTTTCAGTTTCATGAGGTCCCATTTATTGATTGTTACCCCAGGTAATTTATATTGTTTGTGGCTATTTTGACAGATTTTGTTTCCTTAATTTCTTTCACAGCCCATTTATCTTTTGAATACAGAAGAACTTCTGATTTTTTTGAATTAATTTAGTATTCACCCACATTGCTGAAGGTATTTATCAGTTGAAGGAGTTCTCTGGTAGAATGTTGGGGTCACTTACGTATACTATCATATCGTCTGGAAATAGGGACAATTTGACTTCTTTGTTTCCAATTTCTATCTTCATCTCCTTTAGTTGTCTTATTGCTCTAGCACGAACTATGTCAAAGAGATATGGCAAAAGTGGGCATCCTTGTCTTATCCCTGAGTTTAGAAGGAGTGCTTTATATTTCTCTCCATTTAATTTGATGGTGGCTACTGGTTTGCTGTATATCGCCTTTATTATTTCTAGGTATATTCCTTGTATGCCCGTTCTCTCCAAGGCTCTTAGCATGAAGGGGTGTTGGATTTTGTCAAATGCTTTTTGAGCATCTAGCAAGATGATCATGTGGTTTTTTTTCTTTCAGCTTGTTTATATGGTGAATTATGCTGATGGTTTTTTATATGTTGAACCATCTCTGCATTCTTGGGATGATGTCTACTTGATTATGGTGTATGATACTTTTGATGTGTTCTTGGATTTGGTTTGCCAGTATTTTATTAAGTATTTTTGTGTCTATGTTCATGAGGGAAACTGTCTGAAGTTCTCTTTCTTTGTTGGGTCTCTGTGTGGTTTAGGAATCAGAGTGACAGTGGCCTCATAGAATGAGTTTGGCAGTGTTCCTTCTGCTTCTATTTGTGGAAGAGTTTGAAGAGTATTGGTATTAGTTCT
Organism: Lophiomys imhausi; assembly: GCA_907164525.1. Classification (NCBI taxonomy): domain Eukaryota; kingdom Metazoa; phylum Chordata; class Mammalia; order Rodentia; family Muridae; genus Lophiomys; species Lophiomys imhausi. Next base: position 23,971,081 of record CAJQZJ010032188.1, on the reverse strand, counting down.
TCTTTGAAGGTCTGGTAGAATTCTGTGCTGAAACCATCTGGCCCTGGGCTTTTTTTGGTTGGGAGATTTTTAATGATATTTCTATTTCCTTAGGGATAATAGGGCTGCTTAATCTGTTAGCCTGATCTTGTTTTAACTTTGGTAGGTGGAATCAATCAAGAAAGTTATGCATTTCACTTAGATTTTCAAATTTCCTGGAGTAGAGATTTTTAAAGTAGGACCTACAGATTCTCTGGATTTCCTCAAGGTCTGTTGTTATTTCTCCCTTTTCATTTCTAATTTTGTTGATTTGTTTTTTTTTCTCTGCCTTTTAGTTAATTTGGCTAAGGATTTTTCTATTTTGTTGCTTTTCTCAAAAACCAACTCTTGGTTTTGTTGATTCTTTGAATTGTTCTTTTTGTTTCTAAGTTCTTAATTAATTTCAGCCCTAAATTTGATGATTTCCTGCCTTCTGCTCCTCTTGGGAGTGTTTGCTTGCTTTTTTTTTTTCCTTCTTCAAGTTCTGTTGTTAATTTGCTAATATGAATGTCACAATTTTCTTTTTGAAGTCACTTAGTGTTATGAACTTTCCTCGTAGCACAGCTTTCATTGTGTCCCATTGGTTTGGGTATGTTGGGCCTTCATTTTTGTTGGATTTAAAGAAGTCTTGGATTTCCTTCTTTATTTCTTCCCTAACCCAATAGTAATCCAGTAGAGAATTGTTCAGTTTCCATAAATGTGTAGGCTTTTTATTATTTCTGTTGTTGTTGAAGTCCAGCTTTATTCCATGCTGGTCTGATAAGATGAATGGGGTTATTTCAATTTTCTTGTATCTATTCAGGCTTGCTTTGTGTCTAACTATGTGGTCAATTTTGGAGAAAGTTCAGTGAGGTGCTGAGAAGCATGTTTGTTCTTTTGGGTTTGGGTGAAATGTTCTGTAGATATCTGTTAAGTCCTTTTGTTTCATGACCTCTGTTAGACTCATAATTTCTCTGTTTGATTTCTGTCTCAATGACCTGTCTATTGTTGTGAGCAGGATGTTGAAGTCTCCCATTATTAATGTGTGGGGCTCAATATGTGGTTTATACTTTAGAAGAGTTTCTTTTACAAATGGGGTACCCTTTTATTTGGAGAGTAATTTTCACTATTGAGATGTCATTTTGATGAATTTTTCCTTTAATGAGTATGTAGTGCTCTTCCTTATCTTTTTTGATTAACTTCAGTTGAAATTCTACTTTATTTGACATTAGGATGGCTACTCCAGCTTGCTTCCTGTGCCCATTTGCTTGGAAAATCTTTTCCCAGCCCTTTACTCTGAGGTATCATCTATCTTTGTTAGTTAGATGTGTTTCTTGTATGCAACAAAATGTTGGGTCTTGTTTATGGATACACTCTGTGAGCCTGTGTCTTTTTACAGTGGAGTTGAGTACATTGATGTTGATGGATATCAATGACCAAAGGCTCTTATTTCCTGTTATTTTGCTATAGGTTGTGATTGTGTGTTTTTTTTGGTTTACCTGCTGTGAAGTTTTTTGCTTCCTCTGTTTTCTTGGGTGTAGTTATATTCTCTGAGTTGGAATTTTCCTTCTAAGATCTTCTGTAGGGCTATGTTTGTGGGTAGATACTGTTTAAATTTGTTTTTGTCATGGAATATCTTATTTTCTCCATCTATGTTGATAGAGAGTTTTGCTGGGTATAGTAGTCTGGCCGGGCACCTATGTTCTCATAGGGCTTGTAGTCCTACAGGTGTAATTCTGGTGGATCTGCCCATATACATTACTTGATGTTTTTCTCTTACAGCTTTTAATATTCTTTCTTTGTTCTGTACATTTGGAGTTTCAATTTTTATGTGGTGAGAGGAATTTCTTTTCTGGTCTAATCTGATTGGTGTTCTGTATGCCTTTTGGAATTTTACAGGTATCTCTTTCTTTAGGTTTGGGAAGTTTTATTCTATGATTTTGTTGAAGATGTTTCCTGGACCTTGGTGTAAGGTGTCTTCTCTTTCTTGTATGCCTATAATTCTTAGGTTCCTTCTCTTCATTGAGTCCTTGATTTCTTGCATGTTGTGGGTGAGAGCTTTTTTAGAGTTCTCATCTTCTTTGTTTGTTGTACTGATTTTTTCAATCAAATCTTCCACACCTGAGATTCTATCTTCCATTTCTTGTATCCTATTTTTGATACTCATGTCTGTAGTTCCTATTCTCTTCCCTTGATTTTCCACATCCAGGATTGTCTCTGCCTCTGTTTTCTTGATTGCTTCCAGAAAATTCTAAATTTTTAAAAGCGGAGACAAATGTAGATGGATTGTTTTATATATTGTATATTTGAAAAAATATTGCATGTTTGAAACAGCTCATACAATTTTAGTATGTATGCCAAGTGTAAGTCTATGAAATCTAAATATAGTGGAGATATTTGTTATGGTGGTAAGTGCTTCTTCTTTAGGTTAAGATGGACTGTAGCCATCAAATGAACACAAATTTCAAAAATGCAGTAAATATATATAAAAGAAGTTATTTTATATTTGTTGAATTTTGAAATAATACCTAAGTAAATTAGCTTAAAGTAAGTTGTTCATTTTAATTATTTTTAAATAATGGTAATGCTATCTATTTTCTGCAGTGGGATGACCAAAACTTTTAAAACTACATGAAGTAGCTTATACTTGTACTTAGCAGAACAGCCTCAGGCAGTTATGACCCTCAGAGAAATATCATAACCCTATGTTGAGATGATAGTAATTATTGTGACTGAAGTTCTGAGTATTACTGAATGGCTTTCTGCATTTTAATGAAGTTTTGTTCCTAAATTAAGTGAGTTCATTTTAAATTAAAACATGTCTCAGGCTCTGAAATCATGAAGCCATAGTGATATAAAACATAAACTATACAAGCAAAACACACATCTTCAGGCCTCAAGATTATTACCTTTTAAAAGAAGTAAAGAATAAGGAGCCATGAGCATGTGCACATATACACAAGCACAGAGACAGAGACACAGACACAAATCTAGACAAACGTGGAGGACAGTCTGAAAAGTCTTCATTTCTCTGTTATTCAAACACTTAAAAAAACTGCCTGAAAGGAAATGTGATACTTCAAACTTCTATCTTAGTTTTCATATGTAAATTTGAAAGAGTGGCCTAGTTTCTCCAGAAAACTTAGGAAGCCTGGATATAAAACAAACAAACAAAAAAAACCTCCTTATAGTTTCAGTGTAACAATGTTGTGTTAAATTGGTACAATACAATCTGAGCACTGACTTTCTGAGGAAATGAAACTCAAATAAGGACAGTGCTAACACTGAGGGCATAAAATTCATGGAGACAATATTTTAATTAAAGATCAAGAATATAGTTGTAAATCGATGTGAGACAATTAAAGGAATTAAGTTCATGTAGTCAGTGTGAATTGTCATTATGCTTGCTATCACCGAAAAATGTACAGAATTTGCCAAATGCCACACGTTTTCACAGGATTCATTCTTATGGGAATAGCCAACAAATGTCTGATTTCATTTAAGACTTACTCCATAAGAGGGAATCCATACCCAAGATGCTTGGGTAACCAAGAACCAGACAAGGTAGCCTGGAAACCTAGGGTAAAACCAAATATCACAGGTCTAAAAACAAGTAACAATGATTCCTCAAGATATTTGTTATACTCAAAAATCAGTATCTTATCTAGTTTTTTATCAGAAAGGCTTACTTCAACAGCAGATAGAAACAGATGCAGAGAACCCTCAGTTTGGCATTACATGGAGAGAGATTAAATGAGAGGTCTCCATCAAATCCCTCTCCTCAGAGTTCAGGGAATCACATGAATGGGAAGGCAAAAAAAAAAAAAAAAAAAGTAATACTCCGAAACGGCTGGAAGACACCAGGATAACAAAGCTCTCTAAACCTAATAAACATGCTGTATATGAACTTACAGAGACCAAAACTGCAAGTATAGGGTCTATGCAGGTCTGTACCAGATCCTTCGTGTATATATTAGCTCCTAGTTTAGTAATTTTATGGAATTTCTGACTGTGAGAATGAGTGGATCTCTGAGTCTTGTGCGTGTTCTTGGGACTTTTTTCCTCTTGTTGGTTTGGGTGTCCAACTTCAATTTGATAGCTTTTGAGCTTTTGCTTCAGTATATTATATTTTAATTTGGTATGTTCGTTTGTTAACTCTTAAAAGGCTGCTCTTTACTAATGAGAGACAGAAAGGGAATGAATCCAGAGGGGAGGGCAGGTAGGGAGGAACTGGGAGAAGTAAAGACAGAGGAAACTATAATCAGAATATATTGTTTGAGGGAGGAAATTATTTTCAATAAAATGAAATAAATATTTTAAGATATTTTAGAAAATAGTACAATGAGTTATGAAAATGAGATGTTAAAACTACACCTGGGAAATGAAGAAATTGACAATGCATGCCAATTGAAAAATTAGTAGTAAAACAGTTTGACTCCATTGAATACTTCATAAATCACTGTTCTACTGCATGATGTGACCACAATTCTAGTTCATTTTGAAAATTAATCTTCTGTTTTTTATTTTATTTGTATAATTTCTAAATGTCAGTGAAGGCCATAAATTTTATTTCATCTTGGTTATAAATGCTAATACTCAAATCATTCTATATCCATTCTTTTATCTCTTGACTCTTCAAGCTCCTATAAGAGACATTTGAGGTCATTATAGGTAACTCTTTCCTTATGCTTGCTAGTTAGAATATTCCAGTATGGATTTTATCAAAAGTTATTTATTTCTCTATTACTAAACCAAATAATGACTGAAATGCTCATATATTACAGTTAATCAGAATGGCCATGGGAGCTATTTACTTTCTATACCCCTTAAAAAGCAGGGGGAAATATTTAAAATCTGAAAATATGAATTCACAAATTAATGAAGAATAATATTTGGAAAAAATAAACTCTTTAAAGAAGGATGCTTAAATTTTAATTAATAACTTTTAGATAGATATTCTGTTCATAAAGGATAACTATATCTAAAATATGAAGAAAATACATGCTGTTTTAAAAATATCTTCTTTTTTAAATAATTTATTTTTTATTTCTTCAAGTTACATCTCAATCACAATCCCCTCCCTACTCCCCCCTCCAGTCCCACCCTTCCACCCTCCTCCCCCTCAACCCCCCATCCTCTTCCCATCTTTTTTTTTGTTGTTGTTTAAGGTAGTTCTTTTTCCCCCCAACAGCTCTCCCTTTCAGTCCAAAAAATGGTTCCTTTTCTTATAACTATAAATAAAATACAAAACAACAGAAATAAATAGGCCACAATTATAAGCGTTATATGGCTTAGCATACATTCCCATGTCCAGTCCATATGTATTTGGCACCTGACTTTAACATTCTACTATCTAACCATCTCCATGAGTTTAAAGTTCTATATCTAACTCAGCTTTCATACTAATTTGCCTAATAATTTTAAAAATATCTTCTTAGATCCAGAACACCCTCTTGATTCCTAAACAGCTCAAAATTTAATTATGAGACTCTAGCTATCTATTCTTCAACCACTTCAGAGACCAGAGAGGGATAAATATATCTGATTATATAGGAAGTGCAGGATCTGCAGCTTCCAAAACTAAGAAATGACATACCAGTGGCTGCCTGGACAGTTTCCATTTTCTGTCCATACATTACAACATCAATCTTCAGCCGTTTGGCCCCTTTTCTCTGACAGACATTGATTGTAGAGCAGGAATTATGAAGGACTTACCTACCCTGTCTTGGCAGAGCTAGGCTGTCGACTTATCTGCTTCCAAGTTTTGTCCTTTTTGGACAGAAGTCTGTCTACAGTTGAAGCAAGGGGTTTTTCTTGCCAAGAGAAAGGCTTACCACCAATTCAATCATCTCCCATTGGAGATTCTTCAATGCTCATCTTCTACTTGGAGTAGAATGGGGGTGCTGTCAGGAGCTGACATGTCTCTATCAAAAAATCTTAAGTTAAGAAAACATCTTTGAATGCCATATTCTGTAGATCTCTTGAGGTTTTTGAAGATGCCCTATCTATCTCTTATATTTAGATAAGCAAATATTGCTTATCTCTTAGCAACTTGATTTCTGAGTAGCTTAGAAAATAACTGTGATAGACTGTCATAGTAACTGACAAAATGACACGTTTTCATGACTATGAGTTTGCATTTCTTAATTATCCCAAACAGTTTATGACGGTTGGTAGCAAGAGGCCAAAACTTGACATTTCATTTTTAAGTATTACTAGGAACAATACCTTTAAGAAGCGTTACTCTTAATTTTGTATCAATATACAAAGATCAATACTGATGTAGCCCTATAAAATCTTAATTTTGTATTAATATACAATAATCAGTACCAATTTAGCCAAATATAATATTAATTTTGTATCAGTATATTCAATAATCTGTCCTTTTTTCTTGATTTTTCCTATACTATGTCTATGTCCCATTTTTCTCAAGTCTGTTCACTCCTACATAGGAGAGAAAGAAGGATATAGAAAAGAAAAAGAGAGAAGTCCCTGGGTTTAACCTCCAAAGCCCATTTAACAAGACCATTTAACAGCTTGTAGTCTTTTCCCCTAGAGAACAAAATTTTCTATTATCTATCAAATAGCCAAAGGGGGGAGAACACCCTCCCCACCTTCTGGGGATGGGACGTTGTTCTCTTAAAATGACTTCCTGCTGATTTGGGACGTAGTAAACCTGTTTGGGGCCCAAATAAGAATGGAAAAATGGTTTAAAATGTTAATAGAATCATTTGATGTTCAGTCCTTTTGTGCTCAGCTTTTTAGATGTCCTAAGAAGTTCATAGACAGAAGCTGATCTTCAGAGCTTTACTGAAGATCTGGCTAGAGTAGTCTGTGGAGCTGATCGATCTTAGCGATTTTGAGTTGTTGTGGTTGTAGACTTTTGAGGAAACTGCTATTGAGGAAGTCTGCAAGGCTGGATCATCTGGGCCACTCGTCTTCTTTGGTGTCTGATCTGTTTTCTGCTGAGGTTGTCCCTGGATTCCTTGAATGGATGCTTTAAATCTCCTGGAAAGATAAGAACAGAGCCCTGCCCTAATCCTAACTCTGGGACAATTACCTCTTTTTTTTGGGGGGGGGGGGTCAGATAATAGTTTTCCTGGAGCAAATTTGTTTTTTTGACAATATATAAATTATTACCTTTCAATCCGGATTAAAGAAGAAATTATTTTGATATTTTGGAGCTAAACAAACCTTTAGTGTATATATTTTGAGATATCAAAGGACAATTTGTTTGAATTGCAGCCTGCCTTTTGTAAGTAGCTTTTAAACTTAAATCTTTCCAAATCCTATGTGCCTGTCTCTGCATTCTAAATTTTGGGATCAAAGACATGTGGTTCCCAACTGATGGGATTAAAGATGTGCCCCTCCACCCCTTGATCAAAATTTTTCTCTGTTTAGAGCTTGTTTTTTATCAGGCTGACCTTGAGCTCTGAGATCTGCCTATTTCTGTCTCTAGTGTGTTGGGATTAAGGGTGAATTCTTCCCCAATGATGGGACTAAGGGTGTGCACCATCACCACCCTGTTTCTTGTAACTCTAGAATTTATAAGACAACTAACTCTATAGTGATCCTCCTGTCTCTGCTGGAGGTAAAGGCATGGGCTAACACCATGCATTATTTTACCTTAGCTCTAAGTTTTTTCAACTCTTGGAGGTTTGTAAAACCAGGTTGAACAGCTGTCACCTTTAATTTATTTACCGTGTTTTAAACCTGTTACCTGCTTTTTAATGCCAAACCATGGAAATAGCCTATACCTCTACAAAAAAATAAAAAATAAAAAAAAAACTTTTAAGCTGCTATCAAGTTTATGTAACCTCTGTAGCCACCTGGAGTCTAACATTCTAATCTGAAATTAAGGCCATTTTCCTTTCATGCCAGTAAGGCAATTATACCTTTGGTAAATTATAGTTTGAAAATTTTATATTGTATTTTTATTATATTTTTAAGCTTATTAACTCTTTTCTTAAAAAAGTATTATTTACTTCTAGACATAGTTTCCTCCCTCCTCTCCTCCTGGTCCTTCCCTTCCTTTCTCCTTCCCTCCCTCTCTCCTTCCCTCCCTCCCTCCCTCCTTGTTCCTCTACTTGGTACTCTCCTTCTCCTAAGATGAGGTGGGCCCTCATATATGAAACTCCCTCAGATCTTGAGTCATGTGAGGGCCAGGAGTTTCCACTTGTACTGGAGCTTGATAAGGCACACCATCTAAGGTGTGGTGTTCCAATAACCTACAGCAGAATCCATGACTCACTGGTGGGTAGAATTTTTCCTAGGATAGATATGCTAGGTTCCTATCTATTTGGGTGTGTGGGTTGTAGGATAGTTATCCTCTGATGTATGGTTAATATCCATTTATAAGGGAATACATACCATGTTTATCTTTCTGGGACTGTGTCAGCTCACTTAGGATGAGCTTTTCTAATTCCATCCATTTGGTTTCGAATTGCATGATTTCCTCATTTCTGATAGCTGTGTAGTATTCCATTGTGTAAATGTACCACAGTTATTTTATCCATTCTTCAGTTGAAGGACATCTGGGTTGTTTCCAGTTTCTGGCTATTACAAATAAAGCTGCTATGAACATTGTTGAGGCAATATCCTTGTGGTTTCGTTTCAAATCTTTTGGATATATGCCTAAGAGGGGTATGGCTGGGTCTTGAGGTAGATTTATTCCCAGTTTTCTAAGATATCTCCAGATTGATTTCCAAAGTGGTTGCACAAGTTTGCAGTCCCAACAGCAATGGGGGAGTGTTCCCCTTTCTCCACATCCTAGCCAGCATGTGCTATCATTTGAGTTTTTGATCTTAGCCATTCTGACAGGTGTGAGATGGAATCTCAGAGTTGTTTTAAGTTGCATTTCCCTGATGAACAAAGATGTTGAACATTTCCTCAAATGCCTCTCAGCCTTTAGAGATTCCTCTTCTGTGAATTCTCGGTTTAGCTCTGTACCCCATTTATTGATGGGGTTATTTGAGTTTTTGGTGTTTAATTTCTTCAGTTCTTTATATATTTTGGATATTAGCCCTCTGTCAGATGTAGGGTTGGTGAAAATCCTTTCCCAGTCTGTTGGCTGCCGTTTTGTTCTAAGGACAGTGTCCTTTGCCTTACAGAAGCTTTTCAATTTTATAAGGTCCCATTTATTGATTGTTTGTTTTAGTGCCTGAGCTATTGGTGTTCTATTCAGGAAGTTGCTACCAGTGCCAATGACTTCAAGGCTTTTCCCCACTTTCTCTTCTATTAATGTTGGTGTGTCTGGATTTATGTTGAGGTCCTTGATCCACTTAGACTTAAGTTTTGTACAGGGTGATAAGTATGGATCTATTTGCATTCTTCTACATGTTGACATCCAGTTAGACCAGCACCATTTATTGAAGATGCTTTCCTTTTTCCATTGTATGTTTTTGGCTTTTTATATGGATGACAGTTATCTGTATTTCCCTTGTGATGGAATATTCTTCAGTTAAGCCTGTGAAATCTGTGATATGGCTGAAATATCACTCAATTTTTTTCTGTTGTTTATGCACAGATTCTCACACAACCTGTCTTCTTTATTATGTGAGAAACTGTAATATGAGAGTAATTGCTGGTAGTATATTGCTTAGAATTATATTATAATATGCCTTTTGTTTCATAGATTTTATTCAAGAAATTTTACATTATATATTCCATAACAAATTATAACTATGATGTGAATCATGTAATATTTAGTCTCATGGATGTTAAGTTTTGAAAGGATATCTTATGTTCAATTTGAAATCATATGTTTTTATAGATATCTACATCTCAGAAGCTGTAAGTCTGATTAGCCTGCTCCTGGTCATGATATTATTGACTAACACAACAGAACTCAGTGTTTAATATAGTTCTCAGGTACAAATGTTAGTTTTAAATTACTGCTTGTACTTTAGACACCTGAAATAGTATACAATTAGTTGCCTACAAATGTAAGCTTTTCCTTTAGGAAATCACGTGTCCATTATCCAATTAACTGATTTAGTTCATGCCTTGACTGGAATAAATTTCTAGGATTACTGAGTATTTATCAGCCTTTTCCAGGGAACACAGAACTAAACGCTGCCCAACTAATTTTTCTTGATTCCACCCTTGTCTAATTGCTCAGCAATCTTTTTATTGATGTTCCATGATGTCTGAAGCTTAAGGCAATCAGTAACCTAAGTAAGTTCTCAGTCAGCGCTGAATGCTCAGAAATGCAGTTAGAAGCAGGACTGTGATGACAAAGTATAAAGATACATATATTTTCAAATGTTATGTTTTATTCAAGTTTAAACATTTTGACCAATTGCATATATAATTGTTAAATTCATAATTAAATAATTTCCCTTCAAGTAAATATTTGATATAGAGTTAGGAAATTTTACTATCTATTTCACTAATTAATATGAGGCAGTAAGCATTCATATATGAAGAAGGCCATCACATAGGTAGTTTTGAAACAATAAAATAATGTGTTTATATTATTGACTAATATAAATTAATATGCGAACAATTTTAAACAAATATTGTGGGCTTTTTAATTGATAATATAAAAGAAACAATAATTTCTACACAAATATTTTGGGTAGTTTTGATCAATTTTCATATTTCTATGGAAACCATTAAATATTTTTATATTCTAAACAAAATATTTTATTTTGCATGATAGTAAAATAAGCATTAGACATGATCTGATCAATAGTTATATTTTATTGAAGAGTTTTAGAATGTAGTTCACCAGAAATATTCATGTCAATTGTGGGATAAAGTTCTTCCCCTCACACATGAAAACAACTTCTAGGTTACATGATGATTACTAACTAACTCCTTAGCAATCTTAGGTATTTCCTACTTAAACAGTACAATTAGGAACCTGAATGAATTTTATTCAGTCAAAAGAGGCATGTCTTCTATACAGCATTTTGATGGGACTTGGTCAACAGTATGTAATAGTTATATCAGTCAGCAATGTGGTTTACTAGCTTCAGAAATGATTGTCTATAGACTTGAAAAAAAATCATTTGTGAAACTTTTCAGTGTTCCCACCTGAGAAGACTTTCTAGGCTTCCTGGTGACATGCTGTGTTACTTGAACAAATAATAGGATACAGTGATGTTATATACAAAAAAAAAATTATCAAATAAACAATATCACAGAGACTGATCATTTTGTTAAACAATTATGGACTCTTAAAATATTATTGTAAAGTATCAAAAACTCTGTAAAATATTATATATTGTTAAAAGTGAATAAATGATATTGACTTAATATTTTGTTTAAATAATATTGATGTGTTGCCTCTAGTGGCATTGCAGATGTGACTGCTATGTCACATGTGCATCAGTAGGTGGCAGAGAGGAGAAAGGCTATGTCTACATTTAGTGTTCTGACCTATGAATATCTGAATGAATGGTAGCCTAACATTCCTGAAAAAAAAAAAAAAAAAGCTGTATACCAACACCACTTTGATGCTATGAGATAACCTGAGATGACTACCAGATCAGTACCAGGCAAGCTCCTGATGGACTCCCAGGACAGGAAACAAACCAGAAACTAGAAAAACTCTGCCCAGTCCTGGATGTTGAGGTTGTGGGTGAGACAGTCCTGAGGGAGTGAGTGTGGGAGAGCCAGCCCTGCCTTTACTCTGCTATGTTGTGGTACTAGCTAGGGAGAGATGTTCTCCCCTCCCTTTTGCTCTCACCACCATTGGTGGTGATCTGGCCAGGAGGTCTGGCCCAGATGGGATAACAAGAGCAGGAGAACTGTCCCTGCCCCTCATATGCTGCAACACTCTGGACAGCAGGCCCTGCACCTTTCCAAAGTAGAACTGGCTCTGCAAGTGGGAGTTGCAGGTACAGAACTAGGGTTTTGAATTGGCCCACCCCAACATCCACCCCATGGATGAACTGCTAGAGTGCAAGAAGAGGTCAGTTCCACAACCTAGGACTGCAGGATCTCTATGACACATGACAGTTATGGCATATCTGAGAGGAGTTCCAGTGAGGTTCCAGAACTGACAAAGTAGCAGAAGCCAGAGGCCTCATACCAGACCAAAGAGTCATTATAATGAATATTTGCAAGCAGAATGTGTGGACAAATGGGAATATTGTGGGACATACTGAGATACACTGCAGCTTCCTCAATGAGCTGGGGTTTTTGTTTTTGTTTTTGTTTTTATGCTGGGACAGATTGCAAGGGTGGGAGGTGGGTTTGGGAGGAAGTGGGGGAAGGGAAGGAACAGAGTGCATGATGTGAAATTCACAAAATGAAAGTTAAATAAATAAATACATAAATAAATAAATTCCTCAAAAAATATTGATGTAATGATACTCATTTAAATAAATTTGATATATTGATTTAAGCTGGGTTTTATATTTGAAACACAGACATTGAAAACTAAGCATATATTCATTGTTGCTTTCAAAATATCAACCAGAGAATACAATAATAAAGAAATAAAATTACTTGAGCATCAAAGAGAAAAGTAAATTTAAAATTAAAAGTAGCTCAAGAAGAGAGGTGGCTGGATCATTATATGTGTAAATAGACCTAGACACACAAATCCCACTGCAAACTGGATATAGCACTAGTAAGTAAGGCTTCTTACTAGGATTTTGCATGTCCTAATAAACCCTAAATATCTAAAGATTTAAGGCAACACACAGGGTTTTATTGTGGCTGAAAATGGGATTGTTTGTATGTGCATATACAGCTTTATGAGAAATATTTATTCTCTCATATCTTCCAGTTCTCAGAGTACTAAAAAATAAATTTATTTTTTTGAAATATTAATCAGAGATGCTTCAGAATTTTGGTAATTGAGTCTAACAGAGATCAAGGACTAGGCTCTGAAAATCATTTATCCATATGTCTCTGAAAAACTCAACTCCAATATAACCTAGCAGAGATTCAGTACTAATAAATATGCTATGTGAGTGAGTTCTAGTCTGTGCAAACGGACCAAAATAAAAACCATCAATCATTTTGATTCCATTGATCAATGAAGTGTTTTTTTATGGCAATACCAAACTTTTTTGTTTACTAGTATATCTTTGTATTAAAACTTGAAATTAGGGATAGTGTTACTTTCAACAGTTCTTTAATTATTCACTATTGTTTTAGCTATCTTGAGATTTTTGTGTTTCCATTTGAAGCTGAAAATCATTCTTTTGAGATCTGTGAGCAGTTGTGTTGTAATTTTTATGGTGATTGCATTCAATCTTTGGATTTCTTTTGGTAGGAGAGCCATTTTTATTATGTTAATCCTACTGATCTATGAGCAAGGTAGGTCTTTCCATCTTCTGATATCTGCTTCAATGAACTGAAGTTTTTATCAAACAAGCCTTTCACTTGTTTGGCAATTAATGCCCCAAGATATTTTATATTATTTGACAATATTGTAAAAGGTGATACTTCTATTATTTCTTTTTCATAGTGTTTGTCATTTTTATATAGGAGAGCTACTTATTTATGTGAGTTAATTTTGTATCCAACTACTTTTCTGGAAGTGTTTTTCAGTTGTAAAAGTCTGTGGTGGAGTTTTTTGGTCACTTATGTACAATATCATCACATTTAAGATTAAAAAAAATTTACTTTTTTCCAATTTGTATTCCTTTGATCTCCTTCAGTTCTCCTATTATTCTAGGTAAGACTTTAAGTCTATATTGAATAGATATGGAGAGAGAATAGTGTCTTGTTCTTGACTTTAGTGAAATTGCTTTGATTTTCTCTTTATTTAAGTTGATGTTGCCAAATAATAGTGAAGACAGAAACCTAACTTGCCATCTTTCATCACCAAAGAAACTTCTAATACTAAGTTTGTGTTACATATAATTCAGTTATTGACCAAAGTGGTCCAACAGGAATTCCAAAACAAAAAGCTCAGGCTATTTCCAAGACTATAAATTGCTTTACACAAATTGACAGCAAGGCCCCAGTGCTGAAGCCAGATAGGCTGATATATAAGGACACTCCACATTGGAGGGGTGGGATGGTTGGGAAAGGGAGGAGAGGGTAGGAGGTTGTAACCGGGAGGGGTGGAAGGAGGGCACTGTGATGGAGATGTAACTTGAAGTAATAAATTAACAACAACAACAACAAAATAATTTGTTGAGCATTGAGATATTACACTGGTTTCTACATAGAGCCACCATAACTACATTTCTGTGTTTTGGGTGCAAGAATGAACTTTGTATACTATTAGAAGAGAAACGTAAACACCAAGCCAGCTACAAATACTCTATCAACAATGTTGTTCTAAGTGCATGATATGTTAAGGCAATGGTGGTACAAAGCTTGTGGGACTAACCAATCAAAAACTGATCTGTCTTATTTCCAATCCATGAGATGGAAGTCATACCTATCATTGTTTGGGTGACCAAGAACCTGAGGCTTGACAGTCCAGGGACTTAGGACAAAACCAAATAATACCTATCTATAAAAAAAAAAAAGAAAAGAAAACACATGTAGTGATAAAATGACTCCCAATGATATTCTGCTATACTTATTTACCAGTGACTTGTTTAAACATTATCAAAAAAAGCTTCCTCTTGCTGCTCTGGGAATAAACATAGAGACTCACAGCCAGAGATTATGTAGAGAATGAGAGACCTTGGAAGACCGACCGAGTTCAATATGGGATGTCTCTATCATATCCCTCTCCACAGAGCTCAGGGAAATATGAGGAAGAGGAAGCACAATAATGTAATAGCCAGAGGGGATGGAGGACACCCAGAAAACAAGGCCCTCTACATCACCATGATAAAAATCTCATATGAATTCATAGACACTAAAAGATGCACAGGGCTTGCATGGATCTGATCTAGCTCTTCTTCATTTGATTATGACTTCCAGGTTAGAGCATGGTGAGATGTATGAATGTGTGAATGAGTGTGTCTCTGACTGTACTGCTTTCCCTTGGACATTTTTCCTTATTTTGGTTTGTCTTTTTAACTGTGATGTGATGTTTTGTTTGTTTTATCTTACTATATTTTATTTTTATACTCATACATAAATAATGAATTAATTAAATAATAATTAATTAATTAATGAAAACATAGCCACTGGGGTAAAGGTTAAGAACTGAATTGTCATTTATACCTGTTGAGAGAGACAAAATGAATTTTTTCCAAAGAATAACACTGCACGAGTTTCATGTTCAGTAGTACTTAATCAACAAGGTGTAACTCACATGGTTTTTTATTGGAGGCAGGTCTTATACTGCCCTTTCTGAGGCAGTTTCTAATTGGATAATAAATGTTGCTTAAGGCCATTTAGCTGGGCACAGAGAGAATTGGAAGGGAGAACTTCCTGGGACGAACTAAAGAACCCTGGAAAGAGATATAAGAAGCCTTCTCTTCCAACCAGGGCTCAGGAGCAGCAGGACATTTTAGAGTGTGCTCTAAGGGTACAGCCAACCACATGGCAGGTTGAGAATAGATGGTGTACTTAAGTTAGATTAGCTAATTGAGAGTTAGCAAAAGCTTAAACATTGAAACATAAAAGGTCTTGGTGTACTTAATTATTGGAAAACGGCCACTTCAGGTTTTAAGCGTCCAGCTAAGGAGAGTCAGTTGAGCCAGATCTGCTGCTCTGCTGGCCCACTATAACAGTTTATTGTTACTAATAAATATATTTGTTAACTAAGTTTAAGTTTCAGTTTTTAGGTTTTTTTTTTTGTTGTTGTTGCTGTGTTAGTTTATTTATTTATTTATTGTGTGTGCTTTTATTTTTTACTGTTAGATGAGTTTTTGTTTTGTTTTTCTCTTATTTCTTTTCACGTGTATTTTTCTACATTTTGGGGAGTTTGTTGTTGCATAGGTTGTTTAGTTTGCCTTTGAGAAAGAACTTATTGTTGGATGGTTAGAGTAGGATGATAGGGTCTGGAATGACTTAGGGGTAAATAATATTATCAAAATATATTTCAATTCAAAAATTGTTTAGGGTATTGCACCTAAATATTGCTTAAAAATGAAATGTGAAGTTTTGGCCTTTTGCTACCAACTGTCATAAACTTGTTTAGGAAAATTAAGAAATGCAAACTAATAGTCATTCAAGCTTGTCATTTTGTTAGGTACTATGACAGTCTATCACAGTTATTTTTTAGCTAATCAGAAATAAATTTGCTAAGAGACAAGCAACATTTGCTTATTTAAATATAAGAGATAGATAGGGGGTCTTCAAAACCTCAAAAGATCTGCAGAATATGGCATTCAAAGATGCTTTTTTTTTTAAAGATTTTATTTATTTGTTATGTATACAGTGTTCTGTCTGCAGGTATACCTGCATGCCAGAAGAGGGCACCAGATCCCATTATAGATGGTTGTGAGCCACCATGTGGTTGCTGGGAATTGAACTCAGGACCTCTGGAAGAGCAGCCAGTGCTCTTAACCTCTGAGCCATCTCTCCAGCTCCCCAAAGATGCTTTCTTAACTTAAGATTTCTTTTATATCGAGACATGTCAGCTCCTCACAGCACCCCGTATTCTACTCCAAGTAGAAGATGAGCATCGAAGAATCTCCAATTGGAGATGATTGAATTAGTGACAAGCCTATCTCTTGGCAAGTAAAATCCCTTGTTTCAACTGTAGACAGAATGCTGTCCAAACAGAACAAAACTTGTAAGTAGGTAACTTGACAGCCTAGCTCTGCCAAGACAGGGTAAGCAAGTCCTTCATAATTCCTGCTTTACAATCAATGTCTGTCAGAGAAATGGAGACAAATGGCTGAAGAATGATGCTGTAATGTATGGAGAGAAATTGGGAACTGCCCAGGCAGCCACTGGTGTGTCATTTCTTAGTTTTGGAAGCTGCGGGCCCTGCACTTCCTATATAATCAGATATATTTATCCTTCTCAGGTCTCTGAGGTGGTTGAAGACTAGATAGCTACAGTCTCATAGTTAAATTTTGAGTTGTTTAGGAATTAAGAGGGTGTTCTGAATCTAAGAAGATGGTTTTAAAATTGTGATGCTAGTTAGGATGATAGTTGAGTTGGATATAGAACTTTAAACTCATGGAGATGGGTAGATAGTAGAATGTTAAAGTCAGGTGCCAAATACGTATGGACTGGGCATTGGGAATGTATGCTAAGCCATATAACTCTCATAATTGTGGCCTAATTATTTCTGTTGTTTTGTATTGTATTTATTGTTATAAGAGAAAGAGCCATTTGTTGGACTGAAAGGGGGAGCTGTTGGGGGAAAAATATATACCCTAAACTTAAAAAAAAATAAAGGAAGAGGATGGGCGGGTTGTAGAGGAAGAGGGTGGGAGGGTGGGAATAGAGGGGGGAGTAGGGAGGGGATTGTGATTGAGATATAACTTGAATAAACAAAAAAATGAATTAAAAACTTGTTTTAAATAATAAAACATATTTATAAAAAATAAAATTTAAAGTTAACCCCCCAAAAAAGAATACAGAATAGGTATAATCCATCTTTCACCAAAGCTTAAATCTTGAAACTATGAAAGTGTTAATATTAAGTATTTTATAATAATGAAAGAATTTTACAACATATGAGTAGCTTCACAACAATAAACCTCACTATACTATTTTATTTAACATACTCATCTACAATTAAGAATAAAATATCTGTACTCATTTCAGTGTATGATATTTTGTAGTGTAAATTGAGAGTCTTTGCCTTGTTCAAGATTTCTGATTAATTCAGTGTTTCAGTTTGTTATTAGATAGTAATTGTATCTCTCTCTCTCTCTCTGCTATTCATTTTGAGATAAGCCTGTTTATTTGCTTGATTGTGAAAGCCAGATGTTATGCCAACTTTAGGAATATTAGGAACAATTAATTTATTAATTTTAAACAATTATTTTATTTTGACAATGCAGATACCTATTTTGCAGATCACAATTAAATCATATGTTTTAGATCAAAGATTAGGAGATTGGTTAAAACAATAGTATCTGAGATAGGAGGAAGATGTCAGAGACAGCCAGCAGTCCCATATGTATTCATGAAATTTAACAAAAACAACAGGCCTATAGCTGAATGATGATTTAGAGAGCTCTAACAAGGCATTGAAGTACCTGTTCTTGACATGTAAAATTTGGAATTTTAAATCAACCCAAAGTCCTAACAAGAGGGTTACCAGGAATTCTATGGAAAGGTTCTGCACTGGCTAGCTTTATGTCAACTTGATACAGGTAGAGTCATAGAGAAAATATCAAATTGACAAAATGCTTCCATAAGTGCCAACTACATAGCATTTTCTTAATTAGTGATCAATGGGGGAGGACCCAGCCCATTGTATGTGGTGCTATCACTTGTATCATGGGCCTTGGTTTTGTATAAAAGCAGACTGAACAGGCCATGTGAAGAAAGCTAGTAACAGCTGTCCTCCTTGGCCTCTACATTAGCTCTTTTCTTCAAGTTCCTTCCTGCCCTGCTTGAGTTTCTGTCCCAAGCTTTTTTGTTGATGAACAACAAATGGAAATATAAGCTGAATAAACTCTTTCCTCCCCAACTTGCTCTTTCACATAGTGTTTCATTGAAGCAATAGTAATTGTAACTAAGGCAAATTACCATTCAACAACGGTATAGGTGAAACAAAGTAAAGGATGTGACACTTAGAAATCCTACATTTTTAATAAACAAGAGATTTGGGAAATGCACAGGAAGTTGGTATAAGTGAAGTGAGTCCCTATTCCAAATCCTTAAAACAATGTTGTAACTGGGAGCCTGGAGAAGAAGGCTCACATGGTCTGATCTTGGTGGATTTTGTTTACTTGTTTGTTTTATTTTGTTTTGGCTTTATTCTGTTTATTTTATATTAATTTGTTTATTTTACATTCCAATCGCCATTCCTCTCCCTTCGCCCAGTCCCTATCTTCCTACCCACTTCCCCATACACCCCCCCCAACCTGATACCAACCCACTCTAGCATATCAAATCATATCAGAACTAAGTCCACTAAGAAAAGACAAGGCAGCTCTGATAGGAAAATTGGATCCAGAGGGAGGCAACCTTGTCCAAGATAGAGATAGTCCCCACTCCAATTATTAAGGATCCACTTGAGGATCAAACAGCCCATTAGGTCCTTATGTGTAGTGTGCCTAAGACCTGCTTGTTCTTTGGTTGGTGGTTCTGATCTTGTTTTAAGAATAGTGAGATATAATTGGAAAGACAAATGTTATACATTTTCTATTTATTTATTTATTTTACATGCTGACCACAGTTTCTACTACCTCCTCTCCTCCCAGTCCCTACCCCCAACCTCCCTATTAACTCCCCATCCATTCCTCCTTAGTTTCTCTTCAGAAAAGGGTAGAACTCCCATGGATATCAACCAGTCAGGGAATATCAAGTTGCAGTAAAGCATGTCTTCTGTTATTAAGGCTGGAAAAGGCAATCAGGTAAGAGGAAAATGTCCCAAAATTAGGTAACAGAGTCAGAGACAACCCCTAGTTCCACTGTTAGGAGTCCCAAGAGAAGATCAAGCTACATAACTCTAAGATATTTACAGAGGTCTTAGGCCGCTCAATGCAAGCCCCCTGGTTGGCAGCTCAGTGTCTGTGAGCCTCTTCAGGCTCACAGATGATTCTGCATGTTTTCTTGTGGTATTGACCCCCTCCTAAAATCCTTTTTCTTTCTCTTCTGCAGGATTCTCCAAGCTTTGTATAATGTTTGACTGTGAGTCTCTGCCCCTGTTTCCATGAATTTCTGGGTAAAGAATCTCTGATGACAACTGGGTCAGTCACTAATCTGTAATAGAATATCATTAAAAGTCATATTATTGAGTATTTTTTTCAGTTGTGTTAAATTCTATCCTAGGTTTTTAGGATATCTAGCCTTTGGGTCCTGGCCTCCAGGCAGTGTCAAGAGTGGCATGGATCTCTTTTAGCAGGGGTCTCAGGCTGGAATTGCCATTGATTAGCCAGTCCCACAATTTCTGTACCATCTTTACCCTCAGCAGCCAGGAAAACTTGTAGGGCAAAAGATGTGTGGCTGGCGTGGTGTTACAATTGCTCCACCAGAAGTCCTGCCTAATGAGAGGAGATAGATAAGTCAGGCTCCATATTCTCCATTGCTAGGAGTCTTAGCTAGGTTAACTCTCTAGGATTCCTGAGAGTTTCCATTGCAATTGGTTTATAGCTGGTCCCAGATATACCCCCAATTCCAGTTGTCTCTCCCTGTATTGTCTCCCTCTATCCTCCCCCACCTGATCCTTCTTGTTCCCATCCTTAATACCCCCTTCCAGACCCTTCCCCCATCCACTCACTCATAATGTCTATTCTATTTTCCCTTCACAGAGAGATTCATACTCCATCCTGTAGAAATTCTTAACACCACCCCATCATTTCCCTCCTTTTGTCTAAAAAAAAGGATAAAAGGTACATAGATAATGTTCAGCCTATTTCTCTCAGGCAATCTTGAGGAAGAAAAAAATCATCTATCTATCTTGGTGTGTCTAAAGTTTTGAACCTAAATAATTTTTATCATATCCTATATTTTCTTTTAAATCCTAAATAACTCAAGTCCACCTGAAATTTTATAGCTATTACGTCTTCAACCCCATCAAAGACTTAAGAAGGGATAAAGTTATTACTTGACTGAATAGGAAGCACAAAAGGGCAGCTTCCAAAAGTAAAAAAAAATGACAGTTTGCTGCCTAGACAGTCCCAAATATCTCCATACCATTGGAGCATTATCTTCAGCCTTCTGACCAAGCATATCTCACAGACATAATTGTGCAGCAGGAAATAAGGATTTTCTCATTCTGTCTTTGCAGAATCTGGACATCAACTTACCTTCATTTAAGCTCTAGTCCATCTCTGGACTGTATACAATTTGTTGAGAAAGCAGGGACATTTTTTCCCAGTAGGAATTATCTCCTGATGGGAGATTTCTTTTTGATGCTCATTGTTTTCTTCCAAGTCAAATTGGAGCTGTCAGAAACTGACTATCTTAAAGTAAAACAATTCTTAAAGTAATATCTTTAAATGCCATTTTCTGTACATCTCTGAGGGTTTTGAAGACATCTATTGACTTATAAATCTATCATCTTTGAATAAGCAAATTTTAAAATTCTATGAAAATTAATCTTATTTTTTATCAATATATAAAATTTTATAACAATGTATTAAAAGATAACCTTATTTTAAGAATAACAATAGTTTTAAGTTTCAGAGCAGATTCAATAATCTATCCTTATATCTTATAATTTCTATATTATATACATACATTCCCCTTATTTTTTCCTTTTAAGTCCTTTCACCTTATATAAGAAAGTGGGATACAGAAAAGAAAAAGAAATAGAAAAGTCCTTGAGTCTAACCTCCTATACTTTGTTTAATAAGACCATTTAACAATTTGTAACCAATATGCCTAAACAACATCTAGAACATATCAAATGACCAAAATATTATCCCCCCACCTTTTGGGAATGGGGCTTCGCTCTCTTAAACTACTTCCTTCTAAATTGGGAGGCAGAAAAACCTGTTTGGGGGTCCCAAAAATGGAAAATTGGTTAAGCAAGTTAATTATAACATTTGCTGTCCAGTCTCTATGTGTTCAGCAATTTGAATGTTCTGAGCAGTTTATAGTCTGAAGCTGGACTTTGGGTAGGAAAGTTCAGGGCTTTATTGAAGTCCTGTCTGGAACAGTCTGTGAGGCTGGGCCATCTCATCAAACTGTTTGAAGTTGTTCTGGATATATTTGAGAAAATAGCTGTTGAGGCCATCTATGAGGCTGGATCATTTGGGTTATTGTCTTGTCTTCTTTAGACTCTGGTCCTGTTGTTATCCCCTTGGATGCCATTTTCCACACAATGCAGATGTTCCTGGCCATGTGGAATGATCTTCTTTTATCTACCCCATGGTGTATGTCCTCCTTCCTCCTGTTCCTGGCTTCAATCCTACATTCTTTTCCCAAGATATTCTTTGTCTCTCTGTAAAAGTCCTAGTCCCAACTATCTCTATCGTTGCCCAATCTCCAGGCCTCAGCATTTATTTAACCAATCAGAGTCAATTAAGTAAGAGACAGCAAACAGGACCAATTAACATTTAGAATGCTTAACACCACCCCATCTAGTTCAGTCGGTAGAGCATGAGACTCTTAATCTCAGGGTCACTGGTTCGTGCCCCACATTGGGCACCATATGTAGAAAAAAATATGGCTAATTAAATTGTTTTCCCAGTATTTATACTATTTTTAATTGGTTCAGTGGTGTAAATCCTTAACCCGCCATTTTAAATGAATACACACAGACACTGGGTGGATTTTAACAAGCCTAGGCCTGGGTTGTGCAATCCTAGCCCATCTAAGCTAGCTCATAATTCTATTACCCAAATATGACACCATATATACATAGGTCCCTTTGTACTATTATTCTCCATGCTATGTCAATGTTCCAGGCCACATGGAAGGATCTTCTTTAATCTGCCCCATGGTGTGTCCTCTTTGTCTGCTCCTGGCTTCTTCTCCAGCCTTCTTCCTCTTCCCAAGATGCTCTGTCTCTCTCTAAAAGTCCTAGTCCCACCTATCTCTGTCTTTGCCCAATTTCCAGGCCTCAGCATTTATTCAAACAATCAGAGTCAATTAAGTAACAGACAGCAAACAGGACCAGTTAATATTTAGAATGCTTATCACCACCCTATCACCATCCCCTTGAGCCTTCCTTGTTACTTAGCTTCTCTGGGTTGGTGGATTGTAGCATGGTTATCCTTCACTTTAAGGGTACTTTCCACTTATAAGTCAGTGAGTACCACATTTGTCTTTCTGGGCGTGAGTTATCTCACTTAAGATGACTTTTTCTAGTTCCATCCATTTGCCTGCAAATTTTCTGATGTCATTGTTTTCAGTAGCTGAATAATATTCTATTTTGTAAATCTACCACATTTTCTTAATTCATTCTTCTGTGAGGGACATCTAGGTTGTTTCTGGTTTCTGGCTATTATGAATAAAACCTCTTTGACAATAGTGGAGGAAGTGTCACTTGGAATGGTGAGTCACTGAATGGATATATGCCCAGGAGGAGTATAGTTAGGTCTTGAGGTAGAACTATACCCAGTTTTCCAAAAAACTGCCAAATTGATTTTCAAAATGGCTGAACAAGCTTGCATTCCCACCAGCAATGGAGGAGTGTTTCTCCTTGCTCTACATCCTTGCCTGCATGAGCTGTCAGTGTGTTTTTAATCTTAGCCATTCTGACAGCTGTAAGATGTTATTTGATTTGCATTTCCCTGATGGCTAAGGATGTTGAACATTTTTTTAAATTTATATATTTATTCCCTTTATATCTTTCTCTCTCCTCCTCCCAGTCCCACTCTCTCACCCCCATTACTCCCTCTCTTTCTTCTTATATAAGGGAAAAACATCCCCACCAACCTGCCCAGGAACTTTATGCTACATCAGGACTAAGCATGTCCTCTTCCACTGAAGTGGGACAAGGCAATCCAGTTAAGGGAAAGTTATCCAAAAGTAGGCAACAGAGTCCACATCAGGGACACTACCTCCTCCAATTTCTAGGTAACCCACATGACTACCAAACTGCCCATCAGCTCCATAAGTGTAGGGGACCTAGATGTAGTCCTTGCATGCTCATTGGTTAGTGGATCAGTCTCTGTGTGCACCCATGAGCTTAGGTTAGTTGACTCTGTTGGTCTTCTTGTTTTGTTCTTATTCCATTTGGATACCTCTATCCTTCCTCCAACTTTTCTACAAGATTACTAGATTTTCCTTTAATGATTGATTGTGGGTCTCAGCTTCCATTGCTGGCTGGAGCCTCTGGGAAGACAGTTATGCTACACGCTTGTATGCAAGTATAACAGATTATCATTAATAGTGCCTGGGGTTGGTTCTTTCCCATAGGGTGAGTCTCAGTTTTGACCAGTCACTGGTTGGCCATTCCTCAATATCTTGTAGGCAAGGAACATTTTGTGTCAAAGATTTTGTGGATGGGTTGTGTCCCCTTCCTTCCATTGGCAGTCCTGCCTGGCTTTAGAAGGTGACCACTTCAGTCTTCATATCACTCACTGCTAGGTTTCTTTGCTAGTCACCCCATATCCTTCCAGAAGCCTTCCTCATCACAGGTCTCCAGTTTGTCCCAGATATTCCCCCATCAGTTTTTTTTCTCTCTGCCAGCTCTCCCAATTCTGACTTCTACTTTCCTAGTCCGGATACCCATTCTTATTCCCTTCTATATCCCCTCTCCTACCCAGTTCCTTACCTTCATCTACTTCATATGTCTATTTTATTTCTTCTTCTGAGTGAGATTCAAGTATCCTCCCTCAGGCAATCCTTGTTACTTAGTTTCTTTGGGTCTGTGGATTATATTATGATTATCCTATACTATCTGTCTAATATCCACTTATGAGTGAGTAAATACCCTGTATGTCTTTCTGGGTCTGGGTTACCTCACTCAGGATGATCTTTTCCAGTTCCATCCATTTGCCTGCACATCATGATTTTCTTGTTTTTAGTAGCTGAGTTGTATTCCATTGTGTAAATATATCATATTTTCTTTATTCATTCTTTGATTGAGAGACATCTAAGTTTTTTTCAGTTTTTTGGCTATTACAAAGAAAGCTGCTATGAGAATAGTTGAAAAAGTGCTTGTGATATGTGGGAGTGTCTTTTGGGTATATGCCCAGGAGTGGTAGAGTTGGGTTTTGAGGTAGAACTATTCCAAATTTTCTGAGAAACTGCCACATTGATTTCCAAAGTGGTTGTACAAGTTGGCACTCCCACCAGTAGTGGAGGAGTGTTCCCCTTAAGCATGAGCTTTCACTTGATTTTTTAATCTTAGCCATTCTGTTGGGTGTAAGATGGAATCTCATAGTGGTCTTGATTTACAATTCCCTGATGAATGAGGATGTTGAGCAATTCTTTAAGTGTTCCTCAGCCATTAGAATTTCCTCTGTTTTGAATTCTCAGTTTAGCTCTGTATGTCATTTTTTTCTTGGATTATTTGGTTTGTTGGTGTTTAATGTCTTAAGTTATTTGTGTATTTTGGATATTAGCCCTCTGTCAGATGTGGGGTTAGTGAAGATCTTTTCCCAATCTGTAAGCTGTCCTTTTATCCGATTGACAGTGTTCTTTGCCTTACAGAAGATTTTAAGTTTCATAAGGACCCATGTATTAATTGTTGATACTACTGCCTGAGCTGTTGATATTCTGTTCAGAAAGTTATCTCTTGTACCAATGAATTCAAGGATTTTCCCCATTTTCTCTTCTATCAGGTTTATTGTATCTGGTTTTATGTTGAGGTCTTTGATCCACTTGAACTTGAATTTTGTGCATGGTGATACATATGAATCTATTTGCATTCTTCTATGTGCTAACATCCACTGAGACCAGCAATATGATTTGAAAATTATTTCTTTTTTCTCCTTGTATAATAATTTTGACATTTCTGTCAAATATCAGATGTTCTTAGGTGTGTGAATTTACTTCTGGTTCTTCAGTTAAAATCCATTGATCAACCTCTCTGCTTCACTGCCAATACCATGCAGTTTTTATTACTATTGCTCTGTGGTACAGGTTGAAATTAGTGATGGTGATAACTCTGGAAGTTCTTTTATTGTGCAGGATTATTTTAGCTATCCTGAGTTTTATGCTCTTTCATATGATATTGTATATTTTCTATGAATTACGGTGTTGAGTCTTCTGGAATTACACAAAGGAATGATATCATTGGGTCATACAGTAGATTTACTTTTAGGTTTTCTTTTTCCCATCAACTAAGGTTCAGACCACATTACAGAAAGATTATAAGAACCAGAGGACAAGGGAATTTTCTGTGAAACAGTGGCATATAATAATGTCAGAAACTGTACTCATAAGGTTTCACAAGCAAATCTATACAAACATGAGCTGCACAAGGACAGCAACAGTAGATATGGAAAACTACCCAAGGAAAAGCAATAAAAGGCCTCAACCCTACACAAATAACTACAGGAATCTAAGAAATTCTGAGAGTAGAAGAAATGATCTTCATCAGGGAAGAACACACCAGTTAATCACCCAATATCAAATGGTCTACCTTGAAAACTTATATACAAGTAGCATTGTATAGAATAAGCAAGATATATATATATATATATTATATATGTATGTGTATATATAATATTATCATATTATATCATATCATATTGCATTATATTATATTTATTATATTATGTTTATTATATTATATTATGATATATTCTTTCATATATTCCCACCTCCTATTCTCTACCATATCATGATGCCATGTACTTACTGATCTTTCAAGAGAATAATACACTGATATGATCAGTGTCCTCATGGGCCAAGTATCTCTCAATAATTGCAAAATGCCAGCTAGGAATAAATTGTTTTATAAATGGGGTAGAGGGACATTTTATATCCAGTCTACACTAGGGACAGAGATCTCCAAATTATCAGCGATGGTGATTGAACCAGGACTATAAGTAACAGAGTTGGAGAAGTTGCTTCAAAATGAATAAAGTCAACCATTACTTATAAATATTTGACTTCAAATTCAGCTATCAATCTATGTAGTCTAATTTAATAATCAACTGTAAATATAAGTGGACATATTAGAGAGCAGTTATTCCACATGATAAAGAGACCTTATTTCTAGCTTTAACACAAGGCTCAGTTATGCATTTTTAGTATTGTTGTTGTTTGTATTTGTGATGTGAATCAAAATATCAGATGGGAATTAGGGAATATAGAAAGGATTCCAAATAAGAAAATATGTTGGGCTGGAGAGATGTCTCAGCCGTTAAAGGCTAGGCTCACAACCAAAAATATAAGAAAATATGTCAAGTGTCAGAAAAAAATAATAAATATCAAAAATAACTTAGAATAACTTAAAATTCAGTAAGAATCATATGTTTCAATTAGTGTTTCATCATTATCAATTACATTTTTATTAAAAATATTTCCTTAATTGTTACTAATTCCTAAATAAATCAGTTCAGAATTCAAGCTGGATTTTGCTTTATGAAAAGAAAAGATGAATGAGAACATTGCAGTCTATGAAAATCAGACTCAGAATTATTGAAAACAATATTTTCTGATAAGATACATTTCCATCTTATGGAATTTGCAACAGTTATAAACCCCCAAAAGATTATGTCCCAGGAAACTTTTATACATATTGTTTGTCTTTCATTCTATTGCTCTATTAATCACTTATCAGATCATGAGGAATTTTCAGTATTATGGGAATAAAAAACACACATGTGAATTTTAGATTAAGATACAATTATTAATTTAAAATTCTTTTAGATGACAAAATTGAATTATTATTAGTTGAATATATAAATGAATGCATGTGTGTTTATTTCTCAAAATATCTTCATGTCAAAGATATTACAGGCTAATATATTCATTGTTGTTTTCTTTTTTTTTTTTTTTTTTTGGTTTTTTGAGACAGGGTTTCTCTGTGTATCTCTGGCTGTCCTGGACTTGCTTTGTAGACCAGGCTGGCCTCGAACTCACAGTGATCCACCTGCCTCTGCCTCCCGAGTGCTGGGACTAAAGGTGTGCGCCACCACGCCCGGCCTATATTCATTGTTAAGAAGAAAAATTCAGCCAGTTTTATAATTACAGTAATTCTATTTTGATTCTTTAATGACATATTGATTAAGTTTAGACAAGTACCTATTGTGTGAAACATCGTATTCCTTATTTGTGTTGACATTTAATATGATGGAAGGAAAACAAACAAAAAATTGCTACCAAGATCTGTATTCATTTTTTTCACTACAGTAAGGATTTGTTTTGTAAAATAATGATCAAAATAATAGTCAAAATATTCATAACACACTTGAAAAAATGCAAAGATCAGCCAATGGTAGTGAATAACTTCAGCAGATTGGCCACATACTTTTCATATTGTTTTAACATATCAAACATGTATTACAATATTTTGTATTTTTTATAAAGTCTTGTAACTCTAAAATACATATTATTTCCTACATTATAATGAAGCGGATTGTATATCATTTTGACAGATGAGTTAAGGAAGAATTAGGGAAAGAGGTAGAATAATTTCTGAGTGTTGACATAGGAAATTTTCCTCCTGATTACTTGATATTCTTTTCTTAGCTAACATAAGAGTAGAAATATGTGTTTTTCCTTCTAAAGAGTACCATCCATTCTGCAGAAGCATCTTAGTTACTAGGGAGAAGTTAAGGAGAAAGGATTTCTTCTCTTCACTGTGTGCTCTGTACTTGATTATTAAAGGACTCCTCCAATCAGTAGAGGAACCCACAAAAGAAATATTGATGTTTGCTTACCTTTTAGTTATAAAGGAAATAGTCATCTTTCATCTGAGTCCAAATCCTGGCTTCTGACTCTTCCTTCCTTATTTCTCTTGTGTATCTCTAGGGTTTTTGCACTTTCTTGTCCAAGGGACTAAACCAAACCTGCACATTGTTAAAAGTATCTCTCCTACAAAACCAAGTTCCAAAGTTCAGCCTCTGCTCTTATATATCAGACAATGATATTGTGTGTGAATCAAGGAAAAGCTTGAAAAGACTGAGTCCTCCAACAAATGTTGCAAAGAATAGAGGAAAATAAAGCCTTTGCACTAGAAGACTAAAATACAGTGTCGGTCAGCCCAATATGATGGTTAAATGCTTTCTGGGAACATGAATCATCGGTTGCTGGTCCCAGAGGGAAAGACACTTCAAACTGTACAAGTGAGTTCAACAGAGAAAAAACAAAATATGGGCTGGAAATGCATGTAACCTTCCTGATACCATGCTGAGATGTAAATATCCATAAAATTAACACATACTCTAAACCAGACCACAAATGTGGATGTTGTATTATTTACTAAGGACCCTGCAGAGATTGAGCACAAACAGAAAGTGCCAGTCTTTTCTTATTATGGCTACAGCATTTTCTCAGCCAAGTTAATTGCAGTTATGTGGAATCAGCCCATTACACCCCAAGTGGGATTTATAATGCATTTTACAGTGCTTAAATTTCTATTGTATGTAGGGACATTCTACTCCAGAGGACGGGAGGGAAGGGATAGGGGGTAGAGGATGGGAAAGTGGAATTGGGAGGGGTGGAAAGAGGGCACTGTGATGGAGATGCAACCTTAAGTAATAGATAAATATAAAAAATATGTTTAGATTGAGTTTAATAAGTTAGGTTTCTCTTGAGTTGATGAGTAAGAAAGTCTATTTATTACAGTCAAATATACAATTATAATTTTTTAAAAACTTCTATTGTATACCAGCTTCTAGCACTTTTTCTTAGATTTTAATTGCCATTTGATATTAACATTTCTATATGCCATAGCCATTTAACCAACAGGTAATATTCTCAGATTTTACTGCACTTTGTATCAAAGATGTAAATGAAATGCTCACATACAAAGTTCTTTAATAAAAGAGAGAAATAACATGATATATTCAGCTAGAAGCAACAGCTAGTGTGCAGGAACATAATAGATACTGATTCTGTATTTACATAAGTCATATATGTAACTGTACTAGTGTTACTTTGTAGTTTGATAACATAGATAGAAACTGAAGAAATTGTGTTCAACGTCTTTGATTCATGTACCTTCAAATCCTGCTATTGTCTACATAATCACATAGAGGTTTTCTACTCATTATCCTAAGATAGAATGCTGTTAACAACTTGAAATAATATATTACATTCACATTAAATATCATGTTACAAAATAATACAATGAAATTTTGACATTCTTATGGAATTATAGGAAAATATATTTAGATTTGCTGAGACACACAAGGGGATTAAAGCAAGAAACTAGGTAAGTAAATGGTCCAAGGCTATTCCTTTCCAGTTCATACTTTTTGTAATACAGATATGTATTCAGACATATTTGGAAAATAAATGTTAAAATTCCTTTCATAGAGAATTAGAAAGTCAGTGATCAGCTTGTTTTATAGTTGTTACAGATTTTTTAAAAATATATAAAGTGCATCATTATACAAGTGATTAGTTACTAGTGTGAATCTTATATTTTTGGTTATGAGCCTAGCCTTTAATGGCTGAGCCATCTCTCTAACCCACTAGTGTGAATCTTCATAATAGTTTTACTATAAAGTTCAAGTGTCTCAGTGTTGATCCAGGGCTAGAAAGTTCCTTGGCCGTTGATGTTTTTCAGTTGTGTTTTTAATAAACTTCAGCATCTACTTTTTAGTCAAATTATTTTAGTCAGCATTTTAATTTTATGTCCATTTGCATTTTACTTACATGGATAGCCTTGGACCTACATGGAGGTTTAATGAGGAATTCCCCATAGTCTGGGCACTTGAACACTTGGTTCTCAGGTGACAATGCTGTTTGCAGAGGATTCAGTGGTAAGACATTGCTTGACAGTGTCTCTCATTATCACTGGCTTTAAGTGATAATGTCTCATCCTACTCCCAGTCATCTCTCTCTGCTTCATGCTTACAGTAAAGGATATGAACTCTGAGCATCCTGCTCAGCATCCATGCCTGCTTCTTGCTGTTATTATTCCTTGTCATGATAGACTGATCCTTCTGGAATCAAAAGCGCTAATAAATTTTCTTTGTAAATTGTCTTGAACATGGTATTTTGTTGGGGCAGTGTTAAGCATTCTAAATGTTAATTAATTGGTCCTGCTTTCTGTCTGTTAATTACATTGACTCCAACTGGCTAAATAAAATGCAGAGGCCTGAGATTGGGCAAAGGTGGGACTTCCTGAGATTACAACAGGAACAGCACAAAGGAGGCACACACCATGGTTTAGAAAAAAGAACCTCATTCCACATGACCAGGAACATCAGCATATCATGGAGAATGGCAGTCGAAGGGGACGTATGTATATATGGGATCGTATTTGGGTAGTAGAATTAAAAGCTAGCTTAGATGGGCCAAGATTGCACAATTCATGCCAAGGCTTGGTAAAATCCACATGTTGTCTGTGTTTATTTATTTATAATGGATGGTTAAAGATTAGCCGCTGAACCAATTAATATAATATAAATACTTTAAAAAATTTAACTATTTTTTACAGTATTTTATTACAAAAATAAAAAATATATAACATAGGTTATAATCACAGATATTTGTAATACATCACATCTCCAGTCCATAGAAACATTTTCAAATACTCTGAATATATTTTATTGTCTACTTTTATTTTTTTCCTTTATTTTTTATTTCTTCAAGTTACATCTCAATCGCAGTACCCTCCCTATCCCCCTCCAGTACCACCTTCCCACCCTCAACCCCCCATCCTCTTCCCTTTTTTTTTTTCTTTTAAGTTTAAGGTATATCTTAAAAAGTGAAGGCACTTTGCAGTGGAGCTGTGCTCACTTCCAAGGATTGCAACCTTTCGCCAGATAATTGGATTGTCTTTGAGAGACCTGGGAGTGCCCAGCATGGTGGGGATTATCTCTGCGTGGGTCCTGAATCTGCCAGCTGGGTATTAGGTTGGAACTTACCGGGGGTCTCTCCTGTTGGGGGATGGGTGATCCCGATTCCCGGGTCCAGCGGCTTCCTAGCTTGTCCAAGAGTGGGTCGTCTACTTTTATTATACATTATGTTATTTTTATACCCATGGTCCTTGCTTCATGTCTTTCCTTAAAATTTAATCTTTTATAATTCTCTAGCAATATTGAAGTCAAATAAAAA
This sequence comes from Lophiomys imhausi, assembly GCA_907164525.1. NCBI lineage: Eukaryota > Metazoa > Chordata > Mammalia > Rodentia > Muridae > Lophiomys > Lophiomys imhausi. The sequence goes on along the minus strand of CAJQZJ010032188.1, from coordinate 23,939,497 downwards.
GAAATCTCTATAATATTTTTAGAAAATAAAGAAAAAATAAAAACGCACCTTCATTACCTTCCCATGAGAATTTGGTTTTTATTTCCTGGTGGCTGAATCAAAGTTGTCAGCACAACTTTCAAAAGTCCAATGAAGATTGACTACCTAGAAACCATACTTACTTTTTGAGCACTGTCAACCACATTACCATTCAAAAGGCTCATGTGCCCACTTAAAGACAAAGCACAAATCTAACTTTTGACTTCAGCAATCCTTCTCATTCATAAACAACACTATGCCTCCTATACACTACCTGTCACTTCAATTACAAGAGAATCTTTTTTTTTAATTAATTTATTTATTTATTATTTCTTCAAGTTACATCTCAATCACATTCCCCTCCCAACTCCCCCCTCTGGTCCCACCCTCTCACCCTCTTTCCCCTAAACCCCCATCCCCTCCCCCCTTTTTTAAGTTTAAGGTATGTCTTTTTCCCCTCAACAGCTCCCCCTTTCATTCCAACAAATGGCTCTTTCTCTTATGGCCATCCTACCAAAAGCAATATACAGATTCAAATAAATTCCATCAAAATACCACCACAATTCTTTACAGACCTGGAAAAAAACAATTTTCAAGTTCATATGGAATAACAAAAAAAAACCCATGATACCTAAATCAATCCTGTAGAACAAAAAGACATCTGAAGGTATCACCATCCAAGATTTCAAGCTATACTACAGAGCAATAGTAATAAAAACAGCATGGTACTGGTATAGAAACAGGCCAGTTGATTAATGGAATCGAATTGAAGACCCAGAAAAAAACCCACACACCTATGGTCACTTAATTTTTGACAAAGAAGCCAAAACCATACAATGAAAAAAGGACAGCATCTTCAACAAATAGTAATGGTCTAACTGGAAGTCGACATGTAAAAGAACACAAATAGACCCGTATTTATCACCTTGCCCAAAACTTAAGTCCAAGTGGATCAAAGACCTTAACATAAAGCCCAACACACTAAATCTGACAGAAGAGAAAGTAGGGAAAAGCCTCAAGCTCATTAACACAGATGACAACTTCCTGAACAGAACACCAATAGCTCAGGGTCTCAGACCAACAATCAATAAATGGGACTTCATGAAACTGAAAAGCTTCTGTAAGGCAAAGGGCACTGTCACTCAAACAAAATGGCAACCTACAGATTGGGAAAATATCATTACCAACCTCATATTTGACAGAGGGCTAATATGCAAAATTTACAAAGAACTTACGAAATTAAATGCCAAGAAACTAAATAATCCAATTAAAAAATGGGAAACAGAGCTAAACAGAGAATTCAAAAAGGAGGGATCCCTAAAGGCTGAGAGACACTTGAAGAAATGCTCAGCATCCTTAATCACCAAAGAAATGCAACTCAAGATGACTCTGAGTTTCTATCTCACACCTGTCCAAATGGCTAAGATCAAAAACTGAAATGAAAGCACATGCTGGTGATGTTGTGGAGAAAGGGGAACACACCTCCATCTCTGGTGGGAGTGAAAACTTGTAGAACCACTATGGGAATCAGTCTGTTGCTATCTTAGAAAATTTGGACTAGTTCTCCCTGAAGACCCAATCATACCAATTCTGGGTATACAGCTAAATGATTTCTCATCAAACCACAAGGACATCTCCTCATCTATGTTCATAGCAGCCTTATTTGTAATATCTAGAAACTATTGATGTCCCTCAACTGATGAATGGATATCATTCACTGAGTCCCTGCCTGACATCTACACAATGTATACTACTCAGCTATCAGAAACATGGAAATCATGCAATTTTCAGTCAAATGGATAGAACTAGAAAATCTCATCCTGAGTTAACTAACCCAGATTCAAAAAGATGCACATGGCATCTATTCACTTATAGTCGGATTTTAGCTATATAGTACAGGATAACTATCCTACGTCCAACTCACCAAAGCAATATGAACATAGAGTTTGTTACTTGTTAGTGGGACACTTTGCCCTAGTGGTGCTGCCATGTAGGCCCCCAGTGCATGAGGAAGTTCTTAGCCCTCATATGACTGCTGAAGTAGGGGTGGACAATATGTAGGGACACCCCACTCTGGAGGAGTAGGACAGAATGGAGAGGGGGTTGAGTGTGGGAGGGTGGGACTGGGAGGGGTAAAAAGAGGACACTGGATGGAAATGTAACTTGAAGTAATAAATTAACAAACAAACAAACAAAAACAGAAAATATGTGAGAATACCCTGCCCCTAAGTCTTGCAGGTATGGCTGCTGTATCACACGTGCCTCAGTAGATGGCAGAGAGGAGAGAGGTTATGTCTACCCTCAGTGCTCTGACCTGTGAACATCGCAATAATAAATAAGTAGCCTAACATTCTCTGAAAATAACAAGCCTAGGATGATCACCAGTCAAGCACCAGGAGGCCCAGAAAGAGAACTACTAGCCTGTAAAGGCCAGCAGGACAGTCCACGCAGGTCTGGCTGGGCTCCCAGGGCAGGGATCAAGTCAGAGACTAGAAGAAGAATACCTGGTACCACAACCTTAAGGAAAGAGCGAGCATGAGATAGAAGACCATCGCATGGGGCCATGCAGGCAGGCAAAGGCATGGAGTGATCCTGTGAGGATCATCAGTCTGCTGTCATGGATTCCAAACAGGGAGATAGCTTGAGATGATGAGCATCAGTATGGTGCTGCACGGGCCTCTGGTTTAGAGCATGCCCAAGTTGATTCCTGCCCAGTGCCATAATGGAAGGGGCATATCACTCCTGAGACCAATCCTAAGGTGACTGCAGACAATCAGAGACCCTGAAAGGAGCAAGTTGAGTAGTAGAAACATGGATGAGAAAGAAACAGAAGGATGTGGGCATAATACAGAGAGGCAGAACTGGAGAGTTGAGGGTATTGAGGAACAACCTGATGTGAGTAACTGGTTTTACAGAGGAGCTGATGCCAATGAGAGCAGGAGAGCTGGTCCTGTCCTTATGGAGAACGGGCCTTTATCCTTCCTGGGCAGCACAGTAGTTCTGTCCCAGGATGTAGAGGCTGCAGATAAGCAGGCCTTGAGGACATAGGTGTGGGAGAGCTGATGCTGTCTCTTTTCTGCTGTAAGGTAGAGCACTCTGGTTTGCCTCCATAAACTTCAACTGGAGAAAACAAAATAGAATAGCTTGTTTACCTGTGACAATTCTCAATGTTCATATTCTTCCATTACACAAGTAATGTATGAGAAGATGATGAGAGTCATCTTCTCAAAATTAATTACTATATATTACAGAATCTTGCAGAATATTTTGTTACTCATATTATATGATATAGAATTTCATTCTCATAATATAAACTCATGAAACCTCCTTTTGTAATAAAAATGTGGCAATGTCAGAAATCAGGGCACTGTAATAGCTCATTTCCCTTGTCACAGAGTGTATATGGCTACTTACACCATTGTATTTCAGTATATCCTGGTTAAACCTTACCAAGTTAAACAGATCATCTGATGCTCTTGCTCTCTTTAACTTTGGGATTTTGGTTTCTCAGTATCTATCACAGGTTCTTTTAACTTAAAGGTTCTCAATTTGTGGGCCATGACCCTTTGTGGTTAGGAATGTCTGTAACGGAATTTTTTAAAATTATTCAATATTTATTTATTGATAACTATTCACTTATAACAAATACCAACAATTTCTTAACTATTAACCCTATAAATTCCTACAACCCTTTTAACCTAACCACTAAACCTATTGATAACTATTACAACTATTTTCCTAACCTTTTAGAAGGATACAGTCTCTGGGGCAGGTCTTCAGTCGTCAGGAACACAGTCTCTGTGGTAGACCCTTTAATGCACTTAGCAGTCTTTTTTCTGAAATATCTCAGATGTAGATTCACCAGGGTAAATTGGCTATGGCAGTCTCACCTTAAATAAGGCTTGAGGCTTTCTTCTCTCTGGGAGACCTCAGCCGTCTGTAGGTCAACTTACTTCCTTCTTATCAGAAACTCTGCCGCTCTGCCTTAGTCCTTAAAGCCAGCCACAATTTCGTTTAGGCCACTGTTCTGACAGGTCAAACCCCTCTAGGCAAAAGTTGAGCCACAGGGTTTAGTCCTTGGCCTTTTACTGTCTTGCTGAGGCTTTCTTTGTTCACTAGCTTCTTTCTGCCTCAGGGAGATCTGGCCATCAGTTCACCAGCACTTTCTCCATCAGGATTATCTAGCATCAGAGCTCTCTAGCATGGGGCCCTCTCGGATGGGGTTCCATCCACTGTCCTTAAATAGGATCTCTCCTGTTCCACCTGCCTCAGCTTAATTTGGGCTCCACCCACTTGGCAGCTGAAAACAATGCCAGGCCAAATACTTTGTTTCTTAGTCCATTAAGTCTTTCCTGTTTTTCACCTGGCTTCAACCTTGTTTTTTAGTCCATTAAGTCTCCTGTTTGTTTACTGTTTTCATCTGACTTCATCCTTGTTTTTCCACAAGCTGATAAGTTAATTGCTAACAGCCAATTTGATCTTCATTCCCCGAATTAAGAGAATGTATTAGAAACCCCTAGATATTTTCTAAATCTAATTTAATTAATCTAACTCTCTACATATCCTCCTTTTAGAAAAATAAAAAAATAAATCTACAATCATAACTACATATACAATGTAAATAAATTGTTCATATACAATACATAAACAATAACTTTAAATTTTCATCAATGTACATTAAAGTAAGAATTAAAATAAACTTAAACTTCTCACAATACATAGTTGTATTTACATCTTTTGACAATCAAAAGACATGCAAATGAAATGATTTTAAATTCTTATCAATAAACTTAATTTTCTATTAAATACAAAACATTTTTAAACTTGCATCAATAAACAGAATCTTAAATTTCTAACAATAGAAACAAAATAAATTTTCACTCCAATTCTTACAGTTCTATTCATTATATCCATTCATCACAAACATCACAAATAATAGATAATCACAATACTTAAGATATGACAACAAAAAATTTCTTTCCACCTTCTGGAAATGAAGTTGAAAATATTTTTTGGGTGCCCTTTAAAAATTGAGATATTGGCCAATTCTCAGGATAGCCAGCTATAGTTTTTGTTGTCTAGTCTTTATATGATCGATCATTTTGGGCAAGACCTTTTTAAAGTTGATTTATATAATTTTTTTTGAAAAATTAGTAATTGAAGCAGTCTGTTAGGCTGAATCATTTGACCTATTTGTCTTGATATTATCATTCAGATTTGGATCTGAAAATAAGTTTTTTTTCTCTAAGTTTCAGAAGGAGAAAGGCATAGATTAATTTTGTAAGTCCATTTGAAACATAAACTCCATCCATGCTAAATGAAAGAATGGAATATTATGAACATCGGATAGTTCTTACCATACAAAGACATTTATGTCTCAGCTAGTAAGAGGCTCTCCCTGGTCAGATCTAATCTTTATAAACTTTGTTGGTAACCACTTTTTTTTCATTTCCTGTAGATACATATGCATATCCATGTTCCCATCTTAAAACTAGTGCAGGTTTCCATTCTAAACTCAAAATATCCTTATAGTATGTTGGTTGATTTAGTTCCTCAGTTTTTTCTATAACCCAGTGTGTCTCAGCTGCCATAGTAACTTTTTCACCAACATTCAAAAAATTCAGTGTTAGTAAAACATTGTGCAATCTGTCCCTGGGATTCTTTAATTCCCCCTTTTGTTTATTAAGCATCTCTTTTAAGGTACAATTAGCTCTTTCTACAATTGCTTGCCCTGTAGGATTGTGTGGGATACCAGTATTATGCTTTATATTATAATAGGCAAGGAATTGTTTCATTTTTTAGATACATATTCAGGAGCATTATCAGTCTTAATTTGTGCAGGGATACCTATAAATGCCATTATTTCTAATAAATGTGAAATAACACAATCAGCCTTTTCAGAACCTAAAGCAGTTGCCCAATGAAACCCTGAGTATGTATCAATGGTATGATGTACGTACCATTGTTTTCAAAATTTTGCAAAATGAAATACACCCATTTGCCAAATCTCCTTCTTTTTAGTACCTCTAGGGTTACTACCTACAGGTAATGGAATTTGGTTATAAAAAAGAACATGTAGGACACTTTATATTTATTTCCTTGGCTTGTTGCCAAGTGATAGAGAATTTTCTCTTTAAACCTGAGCTGTTAACATGATGTTTCTCATGAAATTTGGAAGCTTCTAGCACATTTCCTATTAGTAACTCTTCAATCCCCTCATTTCCTTGTGCCAATGGACCTGACAAACCTGTATGAGACTAAATATGAGTTATATATAATGGGTTATTTCTAGTTCTGATGACTTGTTGCAATTGAAAGAATATAGAAGCTAATTCTGAGTTTTCAGGAATGAATTCAGCAGTTTCTATGTACAACATAACTCTTTCTGCATATAGAGAATCAGTAATCATGTTAAGAGACTCAGAAAAATCTAATAATGCCATAAGGATTGCATACAATTCTGCTTTTTGAACTGATGTATATGGACTTTTGATTACCTTGCTGATTTTATCTGTTTTAAAACCTGCCATTCCCATTTTGTTAGCATCAGTATAGAAGGTTGGTGCATCAGGAATTGGCATTTCCTTTACAATACGTGGAAGAATCCAATTAGTTCTTTTTATGAACTGTATGTTCTTGCTTTTTGGAAATTTGTTGTTAATTTCTTCTAGATAATTACTGCAGGTTCTTTGCCAATCCTCATTGATTACCCACAAAGACCTAATCTCAACATTAGTAAGAGGCACTACTATTTCGACTGGGTCCATTCCTGACAATTGCCGTAATCTTATCCTACCTTTCAAAATTAATTCTGTTATCTTTTCTAAGTAGGTCTTTAATTTTTTACTTTGCTTATGTGGTAATAAAAATCCATTCTATAATACTATCTTCCCGTTGTATAAGAAGTCCTGTAAGAGAATGAGTTGATGGCATATTGACCACAGTGCAATCAAGTTCAGGATCAATTAGATCTACATATGTATCCTGTAATCTTTGTTCTACAAGAAGTAATTCTTTTTCTGCTTCAGCAGTTAAACATCTTGGACTATTTAGATTTGAATCCCCTTGTAATGTCTGAAAAAAAATTAGTTAACTCATACGTACTTAATCCAAGGGTAGGTCTCAGCCAATTACTATCTGCTATTAATTTTTGATAATCATTAAGAGATTTCAATTGGTCTCTATGGATCTATACATTTTGTGGTCTTATTCTTTGTTGATTTATCTTATATCCCAAGTAGTTGACTGAATCTCCTCTTTGTATTTTTTTCAGGAACAATTTATAACCCCCACAGTGGTAGAATTTTCTGCGTTTCCTTAAATAATCTCTCTAAAGTACCAGCATCAGAATCAGTCAACAAAATATCATCCATATAATGATAAATAATAGATTGATAAAATTGCCTATGGATCATTTCCAATAGTTTTTGTACAAAATATTGACATAAAGTTGGACTTTTCAACATTCCCTGTGGAAGCACATTCCAGTGATACCTCTTGATTGGCCTACTTGTATGAAAAGTAGGTACAGAGAAAGTAAACCTTTCCCTGTCATTTTTATGCAACGGAATTGTGAAAAAGCAATCTTTTAAATCAATTACTATTAAAGAATGTCACTTTCACAGGGACCATCTAAGCCCATCTGAAAACACAGATATTTCACAGTAACAAGAGCAACTGTGTTAAAGAGTCACAGCATTAGGAAGGTTGAGAAATACTGCTTCAACTGTTACTTTCAAATCTTTACCAACCTTAAAAATGCTTCTACTTTGTTTTTTTTTTAATATTTCCTTATTTTTCTGTGTATCGAAAATCATTTATCTCACTCACCACTATGTCCTTTACTTTCCTATAAACAGTCCTATTTAAGTCTCCTGCAATTTGGCTTGTTTTTCGGTTTTTGTTTCATTTTTATTTAATAGGATCTCATGCAAACAATCTTCAAACTAACAGCATACCTGTGAATGGCCATAAAATTCTGATCGCCCTTGCCTGCACTTCTAGTCTGCAGGACTTCCAGACATGAGCAATTGCACAGTTTGTATAGTAGTGGGGCTCAAACCCAGGGCGTGTGCATGCTAGAAATGCACTCTATCTATTGAGCTACATCTGAATTCCTGATCATTATCCTTCAGCTTCTATCAGCCTCCATCTTGTTTTCTGTTTCTCAGACTTTAAGGTCAGACTGTCACAGGAACTCAACTTCATAGAGGAATTCATATTGGTCTTAAATCTTCTGAATTTTCAGAGTTTCATTCACTATGTCAACTTTTTGTGAGTACTAACGATGCATCCTTATGGTTTTAAAAGATGAAATAGGACAAAGTATAAAAAGACATCCTATAGTTAATCTAAGGATATTGAATCAAACTTCATATTCTGTCCTTACTGCACTCTCAAGTGCAATATAATTGAATATAACTATTCAAAACTATAAATGACAATGAAATTAATTACCCAGTAATTAAGGCATCACTGACAAAGTTCCTAGAAGTGTTAATCAAGCTTAACACTAAACAATTCTAAATGGCCCTAGATGGGCCAGATGATATGTTATAGTTATAAGATTACTTATTGGAGTCAAAGGAAAACTATGAGGCTACAGACAACAAAATTTAATTTTTTAAATTCCCTTATTTCTATAACCCATGCTCTAATACAATGTTGTTAGGAAATATAGGCTGATCCGATCATATTACATTCAAATAACATGAATTTGGAAATTTTTTATTTAATATAAGAGAATTCCCAAACACAATGATTCTTCTCAGTTATATTTGTTTCTATTAAATGAAAAAAACATGTAATTTTACCAAAAAAAATGACATTCAAAATAAGTCTAAAGAATTATATAAAATAAAAAGGAAAGTAAAAACACTGGAATGCACATAAGTCTTGACCAGGAGGTTTCTTCTTGTGTCTTACCAAACAGTATAATAGTGTTATTCAATGGGCACTTCATTACATTCTTTTTTTTTTTAATTTATTTATTTATTGCTTCAGGTTACATCTCCATCATAGTGTCCTCTTTCGACCCTTCCCAGTCCCGCCCTCCCACCCTCTACTTCCTAACCCTTCCATCCCACTCCTATGAGTGGAGTGTCCCTACATAACAGTCCCCCACCCCAGTTCAGGAGTCATATGAGGGCCAAGATTCTCCTCATACACTGGGGGCCTACAAGGCAGCAACACTAGGGCAAAATGTCTCATTGACAGGAAGAAAGTCTATGTTCCTGTTCTCTTTGGTGCGTTGGTTATAGTATAGATATCCTGTACTATATAGCTAAAATCTGACTATAAGTGAATAGATGCCGTGTGCACCCTTCTGAATCTGGGTTAGCTCACTCAGAATGAGTTTTTCTAGTTCCATCCATTTGGCTTCAAATTACATAATTTCCTTGTTTCTGATAGCTGAGTAGTATTCCATTGTGTAGATGTACCATAGTTTTTTAATCCATTCTTCGGTTGAGGGACATCTGGGTTGTTTCCAGTTTCTGACTATTACAAATAAAGCTGCAGTGAACATAGATGAGGCAACTTCCTTGTGATTCAGTGAGGAGTCATTTGGATGTATAACCAGAAGTGGTATGGTTGGGTCCCAAGGCAGAGCTATTCCAAGTTTTCTAAGATATCGCCAGATTGACCATCATAGTGGTTGCACAAGCCTGCACTCCTACCAGCAATGGAGGAGGGTTCCCCTTTCTCCACACCCTCGCCAGCATGTGCTGTCATTTGAGCTTTTGATCTTAGCTATTCTGACAGGTGTGAAATGGATTTTAGAGTCATCTTGAGTTGCACTACAGAGCAATAGTAATAAAAATAGCATGGTACTGTTATAAAAACAGACCAGTAGATCAATGGAATCGAACTGAAACCCAGAAATGAACACACACACCTATGGTCACCTAATCTTTGACAAAGAAGCCAAAACCTCACAATGGAAAAAGGACAGCATCTTCAACAAATGGTGCTGGTCCAACTGGATGTCCATTTGTAGAAGATTGAAATTAGACCCATACTTATCACCTTGTACAAAACATAAGTCCAACTGGATCAAAGACCATAACATAAGCCCAGTCACACTAAATCTACTAGAAGAGAAAGTGGGAAAAACCCTCAAAATCACTGGCACAGGTGACAACTTCCTGAACAGAACACCAACAGTTCAGGACCTAAGATCAACAATCAATCAATGGGAACTCATGAAACTGAAAAGCTTCTGTAAGGCAAAAGACACTGTCATTCGAACAAAATGGCAGCCTACACACTGGGAGAAAATCTTGACCAACCCCACATCTGACAGAGGGCTAATATCCAAAATTTACAAAGAACTCAAGAAATTAAATGCCAAGAAACCAAATAATCCAATTAAAAACTGGGATAAAGAGCTAAACAGAGAATTCACAAAGGAGGAATTCCTAAAGGCTGAGAGACACTTGAAGAAATGCTCAGCATTCATTACACTCTTTAAACATTCAAAGCTACTTACTCCAAACTGAGCACAGCAGGATAGCCCATCATAATCTGCCAGAGAATACAACCTCTGTCTGTAGTTGGATAGACTTTTTGTTTTATAGGTAGCTTCCATGTCTGTAGAAGTGCTTAATCCTAGCTGAACATCTTATTAAGTACTAGAACCAATGTTATATTTCACCCAGATATACTCTTTCATAGATGTGTAACAAGTAGATGCTGCAAGAAGATCAGAACAAGTGTTACACTCAGGGAGATGGAACCAATCAGTAACTGAACACTTAATAATTCACTTGTTTCATCTTTTCTACTCTATAAGGGCATAAAGCTCTAGTCAAAATTGGGTTCATAAGTCCAAATTTTGCGATTCCTGAAATAAACTGGAATATTTACCATTTTATAGCATGGTAAGAGATGGGGAGTAAAGTAAATTACATAATACTTTTACACTCACGGTCACAAAGTAGAGGACACTGATATTACTGTCATGAGGAAAGAGCTAATTGGGCTTTGTGATTGTTCTCAAGTATTTGGAAGAGTCTATTTCAAGAATCCTTTTCTGACAGTAACTATAATGATATTAATAAAATTAATATTTGCTCATTCTTCGTTTGTGCTAAATCACTAATTTGTTGTTTATTTAAAGTAATTACTTTTAATCATCACAACAAGACTGTGATGTTGAGGTTGCTGGTTTAAATTTGTTTTTGTACTAATTGGGAAATTGGGTATGATGAGGTTTAAAACACAGCCAATGCTTCTGAGCAGAAAAATGAAAGACCTATGTCTGTTTGAAATATATTATTCTATTTCAAAAAATTATATTTTTTTCTGTCTGTTACTTATCTTGTTGCTACAACAAAATGGTTGACAGTAGTAACCTAAGGAAAGGATTTATTTTGGTCGACAACTCTAGGGAAGGCTACCATTGTGGGGAAATCATGACAGCAGGAGCTTCTGACAGTTGACTGCTGCATTTGTAGTTGGGAAACAAAAAGAAATAATTGAGTAAGCTCAGGTGCATGTATTCTTCACATTCTGTCTATCATGGCAGGCAATAGAAATGTCATGTCCACACCAAGCAGGGTCTTTCTATATCAACTAACTTTTGATGGCAGACCAAGGGATGGTCATGCCCACAGTCAATCTGTGTCTTCCCATGTCAAGTTTATCTAGATAATCCCTCCCAGACATGTCCAAAAGAATCTTGACTCATGGATGGTTGTCAATCCTGTAGCATTGATGATCTTAACAATCACACTTACCCATAATACTGTAGAGATAACAATGATAGACTGACTAAAAAATGCAAGGAGATTATTTATGCAGAAGTCAACATGGTTTCTCAAATGTGAAATGGAAAAAAAATGGTAAATCTTCAATAGAGAGAGAAAGGTGTGTTGATGTGGTCATGAGTATCTGCAGCCATTCTGTTGTTATTCTTAGGAATATTGTCAACCATACAAACATATTCTTGAAATGGTCAGAAATCAATCTTATTAGAAACCATAACTCATTATTAAGTGATGGGTAGGTAATTGTCATTCCTTCCTCATATAAACTCTTCTCTTACAGCTTTAAGGTTTAAAACTTTACTGTTGAGAATTAATGGCATTTTTTATGATAAACAAATTTTTCCTGTCTTTAAATACTATCAATTGTTGAGCTGTGGACCTGGCTCAATGATTGAAGGATTGGACACTCTTGCAGAGAACCGGCACTTGGTTACAGAGCCCCTATCAGTTGGCTCACAACCAACAGTAACTCCAGTAGCTGTGAATCTAATGTCTTTCTTTATCCTCCATAAGCATCTGTCCACACTTGGCACACACGGATATACACAAGAACATACAAAAGCAAACTACTGGCACATACACTCACAGTCACACTCACATATATTAAAGTAAATTAGAAAAAAAACTAATTCAGGTGACTGTTCATATTTGAAAAAAGGCACATTTTTTTTTCCTATTCCCATGTATAAAATGTGGGGATAAGAGCTACTTTCTTGTGCATGAAAATAATATTTTAACATGTAGTGTTCCTTGTATTATTAAAGTGACCATGGTATCAAGTGGAACTTAAGAATATAAGTTTTTTGGCAGCAAAATATTCCATGTCTGTGTTTAAATGAATTTAAAATATAAAGCTACAAGGAAGAGAGAAGCAAATCAAAATCAGATTTTTTCTCTCATTTATTTTGTGCTTAGTATTTTTCATGTTTGAAAATCTTGGTCTCCTTTATATGTTGCACCATCATAATAGGGTTTAGATCTAGGCATCTAAAACATAAGTCTAAAACAAAATCAATAGTGAATAGATGACAACACAGACAAGCAAGTAAAAAATTATCCTCTCTTGTTACTTGTTAGACTTAAAAGAACTTTCTAACTCAAATATAATCAAGCATGAAAGTTCCTGGGGTCAGGATAGATGTACTGAATGTATTGTCTCAATGGAAAGAGTTCACTTTCCCAAGACCAACTCCAATATTCTTTTTCTCCAATGTAATATCTTTATTTGATATGAAAATGAGACAATATTTGATGAATTAAAATTCAATATGATTCCATGAACTTGTTTTTTTAAGTCTGTATCTCTAATATGTCTTTTGATAATATTAAGCATCAGTATTCTTTCTGTTCTCATCTCACTACTGTCCTAAATTTCCATTCCAAGATTTTAAAATGAGCTTAAAATTAGCATGTCATTGCTAATTCTTATTTAACTTCAGAAGCTCCTAGAAGGTCATGATTTTGCTAATTATTAACCACCATTCTTCTTTTCTACAAGTTTATAGATATATTATTAATTGATTAACCCATGTCTTTTCTCAAGATACCTAGGAAGCCAATGTAGTTAAACTAACATTTCTTCAAAAATACCACTTTTAGACCTTCTGTTGATTTATTTTGATATCATGGCCAACATTAATGACATTTTTATTTCCTGTGCTACATCATTCATTAAGCAAAGTGGCCATTTATAAAAGCTATACCTATAACATTATCTATTCTGATATTACTCCAATTCTTCTCCATTCTGAATCTCATTCACTTTAAGCAGAGGCAGTACTTAATTAGATGGATTAACTGGATGTTACTTAGATCTAGACACACATCCAGAGAACTGTCACCTTTTTATTCTAGGTTTGTAACTGATTTTTTTCAAATAATATCTAAATTAAGCACAAGATTAATAAGGTTAATCCTTATATTTGGTCCTAACTTCTGGACCAAATATACTGTTGTCTGCTCACAATTTACAATAAGTTCTCTAATTTTTCTAATACTTATTCCACTATTACAGCTCAGGGATGGTCATTTCATTCTGTAACAGATTTTCTCTTGTTCCAAGGACTCTTACATATTTAAGAAGAAGTCAATTTTTCCTTTTTATTGAAAATACATTTTTCCACAATATGGATCTGAATCACAATTTCCTCTCCCTCTATTTCTCTCAGTTTCTGGATCCATCTCTTTATTCTGCTGTATCCCATTAGAAAACAAAGAGAGTTGTAAGGGATTATAATATAAAATAACATAATATATACTATAATATAATGTAGTGTGGCATAATATGACAAAAACTAACATGTGAATAGGACATGACAAGGGAAGAGAAGAAAAGCTCAGAAGAAGGCACAAGAATGAGATATAGGTGCAGAGATTCACTCATTTGCACACTGGGGAAGCCCATAGAAACACTAAACTGGAAGTCATAACACATAAGCAAAACAACAGATAGAATTAAAAACATAACCAAAAACAACCAAAACATGCCATTATGAGATAAAGAACCTTCAGAGATACCTCTCAGTTCATTTTCTGTTGGCTGTCTACTGCTGAGAATGAAGCCTACCCTTAAGAGTAGTATGTTTCCCCAGTGGGACACTCTTGGAGAATACTATATTTTCCCTTTCAAGTATTATCAATTGGACTTTGCTTCTGGTTTAGGGATGGGGACATGTGGCTGCTTAACTTTTCAGTTTTAGCACACCATCTTGTGAAGACATATGCAGGCCTTGCGCATGCTGCCTCAGATTTTGTGAGTTCATTGTGCATTGATCCTGTTGATTTAGAAGGCATTGTTTTCTTGGTGCCCTTCATTCCATCTGGCTACTAATTTCTTTCTACCTCTTCTTTAGGAAGGCTCTGGGAATAGCCCTGGGGGAAGGAATTTTTGGAGACATCCCATTTAAATTGAGTGTTCCAAGACCTCTCATGTTCTGCATAATGTTTGGCTATGAATTTGTATTTTTTTCCCATCTGCTGAGGGAGGAAGCTTCTCTGATGATGTCTGAGAACGTCATTGATCTATGAATACAGAAGAATGTCATTAGGACTCATTTCATAGCTAGTTTTTGTTTTGTTTTGTATGACAGTGGTATTTGGTTTACCCTAGGTTCTTAGCTATCTAGTCCCAGTTTCTTGGTCATCCATGCAGTGTTGGATATGGGTTCTATCTCTGTGAAGTGAACCTTAGGTCAATTCATGTATTGCTTGGTTACTCCCAGAAGCTGTACCTACCATTACATTACCATATCTTGCATGTAGGACACCACTGTAGAGCAAAGAGTTTGTGGATAGATTGGTCTTTATTTTCCTTCCTTGGTAGCACTCAGTACCATCCTGTACCAAAGATGCTAGTATGTAATGGTGAAGGCTCTATGTAGGCACCAGTTTGACTTCCCCCCTATTCAATAGGCTGTGTAGGTACTATCTATAGCAACGGGGCTCTGTCATTTGTTTGTGGAGAGCAGGGTATCGTCTTGTCAAAAGCCTAGGTTGTTTGAGGATTCCCATGTGACCTGTGGCTGACAAGTCAATTAGATATAACACAATCCTGGTAGTGGAAACTTCATTTGGATATGAAAGATGTCAGTTATGGCTCTGTCTCCCCCAATATTTGAAAATTTTATTCAGATAGCCTTAATGTATGTAAATGTTTTAGTAAACTTCAACTGTATCAGTTTTCCATAGTACCCTTCAAATGATCCATAGTTATATTTCCCTTTCTCCATATGTCTTCCATTTCCCTCTCCTCACAGTTCCAGTCTCCTCATCCATTCATAACTTCACACTCTATTTCTCTTTCTCAGGGAGATATTCTGTCACTTCACTTCATTGTTTCTTACTTTGCCTCTGTGGTTCTACAAATTGTAGCTTGGTTGTCATGACTTTTAACAGTTGGGTTATATTGCACTATGTAAATATACCACACTTTCTGTACCCATTTACTGGCTGAGGACATTTAAGCTATTTCTAAACTCTATCTATTATGAATTGAGCAGCTGTAAGCATGGTTGAACAAGTGTCCTTGTGGTAGAATGAAATGTCCCTTGGGCATATGCTCAAATAGTATATGTAAATATTGATGTTGATTGATTTCCATCTTCC
This sequence comes from Lophiomys imhausi, assembly GCA_907164525.1. NCBI lineage: Eukaryota > Metazoa > Chordata > Mammalia > Rodentia > Muridae > Lophiomys > Lophiomys imhausi. Next base: position 23,923,607 of record CAJQZJ010032188.1, on the reverse strand, counting down.
TAAAGATCTGCCACATGGATTTCCATGGTGACTTCCATTCACACTAACATTTGATGAGTGAAACCATGCTTAAAATTATCTAGAGACATTCAGATTCTCATACTGGAACTAATACCTGCAGTTATCAATGCCTATATTTATTGGAATAGGAAGCAAAACTTTGTATACATGGCAATAAAAGTTAACACCGTCACACTTAAGTTTTCTTAATTTCTGGATCCAAACATCCAACTGACTTGATTCAAAATCCTCATGTGTTTTATTGATTTTTTGCAGGGAACCATGGAGTTGGCTTGGACAAGCTTCTTTTAGAGGCATGCTGATTCTCTAGGACTTCAGATTAGAGTCCTTGCCCCTGGGATACAATGTACCTTCCAGTTCCTGAGAGACTAGTGTACTCCTTCAGGCAGTGAAGCCTTTGCAGACCATTTTGTGTTTTTCTGTATGTTCCCTGACCATTTAAGGTAGCATTGAAATTTGACAGGATGATTGGTCTTAGATATTAATCTCATGTACCCCATATGGCTTGCAAACTTCACTGTATCCTGGTAACTACAACTCTGGTTATGCTTGTAATTTGTCATTATATTCTTTTCCTGATAAAGGTATAAACATTTTGATTGCTCTCAACAAAACTGTTGTAGCCTCAGTTGTGGTGTAGTACTCCCAAGAGGCCTGATTTAATTCTTCAAGGCCATATCAGATGACCTTGGCCTGGTAAATAAGCATGGTTGCATATAAGCTTCAACCTATGTATTCTCTCCCAGACTACAATAACCAGTTCTCAAAAAAATTAACTGCCAAACTGTCAACTCAATTGCATTGTAAAAATCTGTTACATACCTAGCAGCTACGATATGCTGTATGCTAAGCATCTCATGTTCATGTAAATTACATCTCAGGTCATGCATATATATATATATATATATATATATATATATATATATGTATATGTATATATATATATATATGCCTTCTTTTTAGATGCTCCTTTCTGGGCATCTCTATGTAGATCCAGTATGTCACTGGATCTAATACTATAATACTGAAACAATATCACAAGTTATGGCTTGTGAGCTCATTCTTTCTTTTTCAGATAAACATATATCATGATATGTATTTGAACATCTTACTGAAATGATATCTTTACAAACTGGATATAGAAAACTTATAAAAATGTGTAGATTTTAATCACATGAATTAGAAAGATTATTAGTATTTATTTGTACATTTAATACAAAGTTAATGTTTTGTTTGAAAAAAAAGCATAGCAAGAAATTTCTTTTTCTTGAGAAAAAATAGTAGCAAACATCAAAAATCATTATTTTAGCTAGAAATGTCTGGGAAGACAGTGAGGGTAATGAGTCTACTATGAAAAGATGATGAAATGGGAGAGAATGGATATTTTCTGATGTTTTCTTCTGCATGTTGAAAAATAACAGAACACTCATTGGAGGATGCAGAAATTGAATTATTTTCCCAGGTGCACTCATGCTAGTATCTTTTATTTTCCAAACACTTATAAGGCTTATTCCACTGTGGTGAAAATACACTATTTAAGTAGGTTTTCTTGTAATGCATATGGACAATAACTAAGGGAGGATCAATAAAGAATTTCAAACAGATTATGAAAATAGTGTAAGGCATCACTTTCAAGTGGAATGCAAATAGGACAGTAATTTGTGTGTTTGTGTATCTCTGTGTGTTTCTCAGTGTGTTGTGAGTGTATGTACTCATGTGTGAGTGCACACAGACACACATGCACACACACACACACACACACAAACTTTTGGAGAGCAGAAGTCTCCATCTTAAATTTTGATGGGGTCACTCACTAAACCTGAACCCTGCAAACCAAGGATACCCTCATTTCCACTTCCCAGCTTTAGTATCACAGGGACTTACTCCTGCACTGGTTTCTTCTATAGATTCCATGGATCTTAATTAGGTCTCTGTGCTTAGCACTTACTCACTGATCCAACTCCCAGATCTGAATACAATTTTTTATGTGACTTTAGGATAAACCAGCATAATATTTCTTCACCAATGGCTAGATACTTCTGTGAAAAAACTGATCTGAAAGAAGAATGTGATATGAAGTCCTAGAGAATCAACAAATTTCATCTATATATCACATTATTTACTATGTGGTGAAGTTGTTTAAAAAGGCTTCACATCCTTTAGGAACTTGACATTGATAGTTATCAATGACTTCCACCACTATCCATCTTTTGCTTTATATGTTTTTTACTCACCTCACATCACATTCCACATCCATCAGTCACTCAAATTCTAGTTCTTTGTCCTCAGTACCTCACATCTATCTCTTAGCATCACTTTTAAGGAAAACAAACTAAATGGTACCTCTTACCTAAATTATTTGCTTCAATAATTGTGGAAGGAAAGCAACAACCCTGAGGCAATGTATAAATATGAATTATGTGGATTGTATACTATGATATCACAACATGGACAATTTTTAAAATAATGTTTAATTACTAAAGTGTATTATGCTTGATACACACTTGAAACAAATGATAACATAATTTTTACACATAGATTTTAGTTGTGTGTAATATAATACTTAAAGAGTACTAAATAATGCAGAAAATATAATTAAATATCACATTTTTAATCTTTGGTCATAGAATTTTGCAATATTCTAAAATTCCTATTAGCAAAATATTTCCAGTAAATTCCACAAGTATTAACACTGCAGTTTTACAGAGGTAAAAGAAGACATTTACTAGAGACTTTAAAAAAGAGTTTCTAAACTTACCAGGTAATATCATTTTACAAAGAATTTAACAAAATTTGTGTGATTCACAGTGATATTCAGAGTATATATGCTTTGTCAAATAAGTAATGTAAAATATTTTGTAATTTTTGTATATTTTTATTTGATACTCATGATCTAGTGTTAAATATATCTCTAAACTTTAACCAACTTATCCTTATGATGAACATTTGTGAAATATCCAATTAAGTTAATTAGACAAATAGATTTAAAGCAGAATTGAGTGTTATTTGGAATTCAGCAAGAACTCCTTTCCTCTTACTTTAAAATTACCTATCCTTTGTTTTGGGTTAATTCTGACCTGGGTACTTTACACATGGAAAGCCTAGTATTAAAAGAAATTTACCCTGATGAATGAAAATCATTAGCATATATTTTCAATTGCATTATTAATCTTACTATTTATATTTCAGAGTATTTTATGGTTTATAAATTTTATCTGCATATATTCTTAATATCAAAATTCATTGTAATAATAACTTCAGATTTGGAAAATCCTCCATGTGGAGTCTGATTATCTGCAAGGCTGTGATTTAAGACAGTCTCAAGTTCCTAAATTTTCATAGATCTACAAAATGAAACTGTACTTGAAAATGTAGTTCCACATGAAGAACAAATTCTTCCTGGGTAACATCCAGACAAATGATAAACAGCTTTGATATTTATTCTTATTTTTAAATTTATTTTTTAAATATATTTGTTTGTTTATTTTTACATCCCAATATCCACCTTCCTCTTTCTTCTCCTCCCAGTCCCACCCTCCTACCCGCTTCCCCCATCTACCCCTGCCCAACTGGTACCAACCCACTTAAACCTGATGCAATTTGATATTTATTCAATTAACCAACTCTTTTGTTTGTAAGAAACAATATTGGAAGTCACTATAAATGGTAGATATATTTATCAGTATGTATGTATGTTTGCAAATATGTAAGTTTAAGAGGGGAGACAATCACTATTCAAGATAACTCTCTGGGTCAATGTAAATGTTGCCTACATAAAAAAAGGAGTATAAGATCGGGTTACAGCAAACAAGCAAATAAAAGTGAGAGAGAGAGAGAGAGAGAGAGAGAGAGAAACATTATGTGTGCTTGATGTAATATAATTTAATAAAACGAATTTTTGTGGAGGCTTTTAAAGTCCTTATTATTTGAATATACCAATTCCCTTTAGAAAGTAGAGGTGAAAGAATGTCAATCATTTCAATCAAATATAAGTTTAAGATATAGTAAAGGAAGAAACGCACTTAATTTGAAATTTAAGATAACTCATTTTTACTCCATTGTATGCATGTGGCGTTTAATTATAAAATAACACCTAAACATTATTTTAAAAAGTATTATGACCAGGGCAATTTCAGTATTATCTCTCATTTTCCTTTAAGATCTTTATATCGCACATATGGTCACCTTTGTATGACTTACAAAGGTGTAGGAATATTCACAATTAAATTTCAATATAAATTTCACTAATGGAGTTAAAGAGCTTTGTTAGTCTGTCTGAGTCTGGCTTATTTTGTTTAGCATAATGATTCCCAATTGTAACCATTTTATGGCAAACATTATAATTTCATTCTTCTTCACAGCTGGATACATTGTCATTCTTCCTCTATTACAGATTTTCATTTTTCATTCATCAGTTGAAGGACGTGTAGATGGTTTCCATTTCCTAAGCATTGTGACTAGAGTAGAGTAAACATGAATATCCAACTCCTCTGGTATACTCCCAGGAATGATATAGCTGGGTCCTATGGTGATTCTCTTTTTACGTTCTTGAAGAAACTATATACTGATTTCAAGCTGATGTTCCCAATCAGTATTTAAGTGCTCCTCTTTCTCCAAAGGCCTTTGTTTTTTGTTCCTTTGTTCTGGTGATAGTCATTCCTGCTGGGAAGAGACTGAATCAAAGAGGTTTAATTTGCATGTCCTTTATGTGTAAAGAATTTGAACAATTTGAAATGGACAATTTTCTTGATAGATTCCACGTACCAAAGCTAAATCAGGATCAGATAAACAGATTAAACATCCCTATAACCCCTAAGGAAATAGAAACAGTCATTAAAAATCTCACAACCAAAAAAAGCCCAGGGCCAGATGGCTTTAGCACGGAATTCTCCCGGACCTTCAAAGAGGAGCTAACACCAAAACTTTTCAAACTCTTTCACAAAATAGAATCTGAAAGAACATTGCCAAACTCATTTTACGAGGCCAAAATCACCCTGATTCCTAAACCACACAAAGACCCAACAAAGAAAGAGAAATTCAGACCAATCTCCCTCATGAACATAGATGCAAAAGTACTTAATAAAATACTAGCAAACCGAATTCAAGAACACATCAAAAGTGACATACACCATGATCAAGTAGGCTTCACCCAGGGATGCAGGGATGGTTTAACATACGAAAGTCTATCAACGTCATTCACCATATAAAAAAGATGAAAGAAAAAACAACATGATAATCTCGCTAGATGCAGAAAAAGCATTTGACAAAATCCAACACCCCTTCATGCTAAAAGTTCTGGAGAGAACAGGTATACAAGGGCTGTACCTACAAATAATAAAGGCAATATACAACAAGCCAGTGGCCAACATCAAAATAAATGGAGAGAAACTTGAAGCATTTCCTCTAAACTCAGGGACAAGACAAGGATGTCCACTTTCACCATATCTCTTCAATATAGTACTTGAAGTTCTTGCTACAGCAATAAGACAACTAAAGGACATCGAGGGGATAAACATCAGAAACGAAGAAGTCAAATTATCCCTATTTGCAGATGATATGATAGTATACATAAGCGACCGCAAAAATTCCACTGGAGAACTCTTACAGCTGATAAACACCTCCAGCAAAGTGGCTGGATACAAAATTAATTCACAAAAATCAGAAGCTCTTCTTTATACAAAAAAAACAAATGGGCTGAGAAAGAAATAAGGGAAACAACCCCCTTCACAAAAGTCACAAACAACATAAATTACCTGGGGTAACTCTAACCAAGCAAGTAAAGGACCTGTACAACAAGAACTTCAAGCCCTTGAAGAAAGAAATGGAAGAGGCCTTTAGAAGATGGAAAGATCTCCAATGTTCATGGATAGGTAGGATCAACATAATAAAAATGGCCATCCTACCAAAAGCAATATATAGATTCAATGCAATTCCTATCAAAATACCAACACAATTCTTTATAGACCAGGAAAGAGCTATTCTCAATTTCTTATGGAACAACAAAAAGCCCAGAATAGCTAAATCAATCCTGTACAATAAAAAAACATCTGCAGGTATTACCATCCCAGATTTCAAGCTGTACTACAGAGCAATAGTTGTAAAAACAGCATGGTATTGGTATAGAAACAGACCAGTAGATCAATGGAATCGAATGAAGATCCAGAAATAGACCCACACACTTATGGCCACCTAATTTTTGACAAAGAAGCCAAAACGGCACAATGGAAGAAGGACAGCGTCTTCAACAAATGGTGCTGTCCAACTGGATGTCCATTTGTAAAAGAATGAAATGAGACTCATACTTATCACCTTGTACAAAACTTAAGTCAAAGTGGATCAAAGACCTTAACATAAGGCCGGTCACACTAAATCTACTAGAATAAAAAGTGGGAGAAACCCTCGAACTAATTGGCACAGGCGACAACTTCCTGAACAGAACACCAACAGCTCAGGACTTGAGATCAACAATCAATAAATGGGACATCATGAAACTGAAAAGCTTCTGTAAGGCAAAAGACACTGTCATTTGAACAAAACGGCAGCCTACAGACTGGGAGAAAATCTTCACCAACCCCACATCTGACAGAGGGCTAATATCCAAAATCTACAAAGAACTCAAGAAATTAAATGCCAAGAAACCAAATAATCCAATCAAAAAATGGGGGACGGAGCTAAATAGAGAATTCACAAAGGAGGAATCCCTAATGGCTGAGAGACACTTGAAGAAATGCTCAACATCCTTAATCATCAGAGAAATGCAATTCAAGACGACTCTGAAATTCCATCTCACACCTGTCAGAATGGCTAAGATCAAAAACTCAAATGACAGCACACGCTGGTGAGGGTGTGGAGAAAGGGGTACCCTACTCCATTGCTGGTGGGAATGCAGGCTTGTTTAACCACTATGGAGGTCAGTCTGGCAATATCTTAGAAAACTTGGAATAGCTCTGCCACAGGACCCAGCCATACCACTTCTAGGTATACACCCAAATGCCTCTTCATGGAATCATAAGGAAGTTTCCTCATCTATGTTTATAGCAGCCTTATTTGTAATAGCTAGATATTGGAAACAACCCAGATGTCCCTCAACCGAAGAATGGGTTAAAAAACCGTGGTACATCTACACAATGGAATATTATTCAGCTATCAGGAACAATGAAATTATGCAATTTGCAGCCAAATGGATGGAACTAGAAAAGCTCATCCTGAGTGAGCTAACCCAGACTCAGAAGGACCCATATGGCAGCTATTCACTTATGGTGGGATTTTAGCTATATAGTAGAAGGTATTGATACTACAACTAACACACCAAAGGGAACTTGGACATAGATTTCTTATTTTTAATTTTTATTTGTTTTTATATATTAGTTATGTTTTTTTCTACTTTTTAGTCTTTTTTATCTATTGTATGCTTATTGGTTTGTTTGTTTAGTAGTTCTCTCTCCCGGGCAACGAGACACTTTTCACTGATGGTACTGCTTCGTAGACCCCCAATGAATGAAGAGGCTCTTGGCCCTCATACGACCTCTCAACTGAGATGAGGGACTGTTATATAAGGACACCCCACCCCAGAGAAATGGGATGGAGTGGTTAGGAGATAAAGAAAAAAAATGAAATATAATGTATCTGCCTTTTACTATTAATTGTCATAAACTGTTTAGGATAATTAAGAAATGCAAACTAATGGTTATGCAAGCCAGTCATTATGTTAGGTACTATGACAGCCTATTATAGTTACTTGCTAAGCTAATCAGAAATAAAGTGCTAAGAGACAAGCAACATCTGCTTACCCTAATATAAGAGATAGATAGGGCCTCTTCAAAAACCTCAAGAGATCTGCAGAATATGGCATTCAAAGATGTTTTCGTAACTTTAGATTTTTTTTTATATCAAGACATATCAACTCCTGACAGCACCTCCTATTCTCCTCCAAGTAGAAGATGGGTATCGAAGAATCTCCAGTGGGAGATGATTGAATTAATCGCAAGCCTATCTCTTGGTAGGAAAAACCCCTTGCTCCAACTGTAGACAGAATGCTGTCCAAAAAGGACAAAAACTGGAAGCAGGTAAATCGACAGCCTAGCTCTGCCAAGACAGGGTAGGCAAGTCTTTCATAACCCCTGCTCTAAAATCAATGTCTGTCAGAGAAACGGGGCCAAATGACTGAAGATCGATGCTGTACTGTATGGAGAGAAAATGAGAACTGTCCATGCAGCCACTGGTATGTCATTTCTTAGTGTAGGAAGCTGCAGGCCCTGTACTTCCTATAAAATCAGATATATTTATACCTCTCAGGTCTCTGAGGTGGTTGAAGAACAGATAGCTAGAGTCTCATAATTAAATTTTGAGTTGTTTAGGAGTCAAGAGATTGTTATAGATCTAAGAAGATACTTTTAAAATTGTGTTGCAAGTTAGCATGAATGTTGAGTCAGATATAGAACTTTAAACTCATGGAGATACTTAGATAGTAGAATGATAAAGTCAGGTGCCAAATACATGTGGACTGGACATTGGGAATGTACGTTAAGCCATGAAACCCTCATAACTGTGGCCTAATTACCTCTGTTGTATTGTATTGTATTTATTTTTATAAGAGAAAGAGCCATTTGTTGGACTGAAAGGGGAAACTGTAGGGGGAAATAAGATATACCTTAAACTTAAAAGAAAAAAAAAGGAAGAGGATGGGGGGTTGGGGGTGGGAGAGTGGGACTGGAGGGGGAAAAGGGAGGGGACTGCGAATGAGATGTAACTTGAAGAAATAAAAAAAATAATAAAGAAAAGAATTTGAACAATTTAAAAAGTACTTATTGACTATTTGAACTAAATATTGGTCTATTTAGTTCACTAGCATACTTTGTTTCTTAACTCTGTCCTCTCTGATTCTTGTCTATTCATTTAGTCTGTGTTTTTTTACCCAATGGTGAGTTAAGACCATATTAATTTAAATTTACTCATCAAAGATGTTTGCTAATTTCTCCATTCTTTTCTGGTGTGTTTGATTGTTAGTTATTTTCCTTCTCCTCTGTTACATGGACATAGACTTTTTTTGTTTTGTTTTTGGTTTTTTTTCTTTGTTTGTTTTTAATTTTCTCTCCTTGGCAATGAGACACTCTTCACTGGTGGTACTGCCTTTTAGGCCCCCAGTGTATGAGGAGGCTCTTGGCCCTCATATGACTTCTGAACTGGGGTGGGGGACTGCTATGTAGTGACATTCAACTCCAGAGGAGTGTGATGGAAGGGCTAGGGGTAGAGGGTGGGAGGGCAGGGCTGGGAAAAAGGGAAAGAGGACAATATGATGAAGATGTAACCTGAAGCAACAAATAAATAAATTTATTTAAAAAAAACCTGTGGTACATCTACACAATGGAATACTACTCAGGTGTCAGAAAAAACGAAATCATGCAATTTGCAGCCAAATGGATGGAACTAGAGAAGATCATCCTGAGTGAGCTAACCCAGACTCAGAAGAATGCACATGGAATGTATTCACTTAGAGTCAGATTATAGCCATATTGTACAGGATAACTATACTACAACCAATGCACCAAAGGGAACATGAACATAGACATTTTTCCTGTTAATGAGACCCTTTGCCCTAGTGGTGCTGCCTTGTAGGCCCCCAGTGTATGAGGAGGTTCTTGGCCCTCTTGTGACTGCTGTACTGGGGCGGGGACTGTTAGTAGGGACACTCCACACCAGAGGAGTGGGATGGAAGGGATAGGGTGTAGAGTGTGGAAGGGTGGGACAGGGAGGGGTGGAAAGAGGATACTGTGATGGAGATGTAACCTGAAGTAATAAATAAATATTTTTTGAAAAAGAAAACATTCATTTACAATTTTATTTGAATTAATGTGCTTTATGTAAAATCTTGGGTATTTTTTCTCTTTATCGTGTTTATATTTCATTTTCTGCATTAACACCATTAACGACCCTATATTTCAGATATTTATACACATTATCTTTTAATACATTACTGTTTTACTTGAATCCTCTTTCATTTTTAGGCACATCCTAATAGTTATGCTGTTCCTAAGATTTCATCTAGTTCACATTCTTTAATTCATTACTATGAAATTTACATTTTCTCCAGAGAGTTCATACTGTCTTGTTTTCATTTTTTCTATATTTTTTCCACATACATTTCCATGGCACCCTGTATTCTAGTTTACTCCATTGGTTGTTGAATTTTTTTCCATGTTCAAGAGGAACAAAATGTAAAGGATTCAGTTTTTATTTCTCTCTAGGGCACTTGTCAGTAAATACTCATTCTTCATGACTGAGGTGTCAGACATGATGCTATTTAGATTTGTTCCTTTAGATGTATGAGTGTTTTGTCTGCATGTATGTTTAGGTATTATAGTCATGACTGACATTTGTTATGGTTAGAAAGAATGTTTGGATCTCCTAGAACTGGACTTACTGATGGTTGTAAGCTTCCAAGTATATGCTTGGAGTCAAATCCAGGGCATCTGCAAGAACAACAAGGGTTCTTAATTGCTGACCTATCACTCTTGCCCCACAATATTATGTTAAATGTAGAATATTGACTTCAGAAGCAATCATGGCTGCTAGAAGGATCCACTATAAAAGATCACAATCATTATCTAACATCATTCACCCATTTGACTTCAGTAAATATTGAGGAGTAATGAAATAAGGATAGTATAGTGTATAGGTCTTATGTATATTACTGAATATTAATTAATTTTATTAGTGTATATTAACTAAATTTATAAGTGAAAAGTGAGAGTTTTAATAATGACAGAGATTAGTACTAGATTAACAGTCCAAAATTACTGAGGGTAAAATAGACAGAAAGAGAAAGTTAGGACATTTTTTAAGATCAAGAGAACTAGTTAAATTTATGGAAACACATAGTTAAGAAGTACAAAGATGAAATATGTGCAAAACTGAAATGTTAGTGCGCTGCCTTATCTATGTCCATGCTCCCTTTGGTGCATTGGTTGCAGTATAGATATCATGTACTATATAGCTATAATCTGACTATAAATGAATGGATGCCATGGGCATCCTTCTGAGTCTTGGTTAGCTCAGTCAGGATGAGCTTCTCTAGTTCTATCCATTTGGCTGCAAATTGCAAAATTTCATTGTTTCTGATAGCTGAGTAATATTCCATTGTGTAGATGTATCAAGTTTTTTAATCCATTCTTTGGTTGAGGGACATCTGGGTTGTTTCCAGTTTCTAACTATTACAAATAAGGCTGCTATGAACATAGATGAGGAAACTTTCTTGTAATTAGGTGAGGAATCATTTGGATGTATACCCAGAAGTGGTATGGGTGGGTCTCGAGGCAGAGCTATTTCAAGTGTTCTAAGATATCGCCAGACTGACCTCCATAGTGGTTGCACAAGCCTGCATTCCCACCAGCATTTTGATCTTAGCCATTCTGACAGGTGGGAGATGGAATCTCAGAGTTATCTTGAGTTGCATTTCTCTGATGATTAAGGATGCTGAGCATTTCTTCAAGTGTCTCTCAGCCATTAGGGATTCCTTCTTTGGGAATTCTCTGTTTAGCTCTGTTCCCCATTTTTGGATTGGATTATTTGGTTTCTTTGCATTTAATTTCTTTAGTTTTTTGTAAATTTTGAATATTAGCCCTCTGTCAGATGTGGGGTTGGTGAAGAATTTTTTTTCCCAATCTGTAGGCTGTGTTTTGTTCAAATGACAGTGTCTTTTGCCTGACAGAAGATTTTCAGTTTCATGAAGTCCCATTTATTGATTGTTGGTCTTAAATCCTGAGCTGTTGGTGTTCTGTTCAGGAAGTTGTCACCTGGGCCAATGAGTTCGAGGATTTTCCCCACTTTCTCTTCTTCTAGATTTAGTGTGTCAGACCTTATGTTAAGGTCTTTGATCCACTTGGACTTAAGTTTTGTAGAAGGTGATAAGTATGGGTCTATTTGCATTCTTTTACATGTGAACATCCATTTAGACCAGCACCATTTGTTGAAGATGCTGTCTTTTTTTCCATTGTATGGTTTTGGCTTCTTTGTCAAAAATTAAGTGATCATAGGTGTGTGGGTTCAATTCTGGTCTTCAATTTGACTCCATTACACTATTTCTGTTTCTATACCTGTACCATGCCATTTTTTTAAACTATTGTTCTGTAGTACAGCTTGAAATGAGGGATGGTGATAACTCCAGATGTTTTTGTTTTGTTTTGTTTTTCATTTGTTTGTTTTTTTGTTGTTTTATTGTACAGGATTGATTTAGCTATTCTGTTTTTTTGTTGTTGTTGTTGTTGTTGTTCCATATGAAGTTGAGAATTGCTTTTTCCAGGTATATAAAGAATTGTGTTGGTATTTTGATAGGAATTGCATTGAATTTGTGTATTGCTTTTGGTAAGATGGCCATTTTTAATATGTTGATCCTACCTATCCATGAGCATGGGAGATCTTCCCATCTTCTGATGGCATCTTCAGTTTCTTTCTTAAAGGACTTGAAGTTCTTGTTGTACAGGTCTCTCACTTGCTTGGTTAGAGTTACCCCCAGGTATTTTACATTGGTTGTGGCTATTGTAAATGGTATTGTTTCCCTAATTTCTTTCTCTGCCCATTTATTTTTTGTATAAAGAAGGGTTTCTGGTTTTTTTAATTAATTTTGTATCCAGACACCTTGCTGAAGTTATTTATCAACTGTAAGGGTTCTCTGGTGGAATTTTTGGGGTCACTTATGTATTCTATCATATTGTCTGCAAATAGGGATAATTTGACTTCTTCATTTCCAATTTGTATCCCCTTAATCTCCTTTATCTGTCTTATTGCTCTAGCAAGAACTTCAAGTACTATGTTGAAGAGATATGATGAAAATGGACATCCTTGTCTTGTCCCTGAGTTTAGAGGAAATGCTTCAAGTTTCTCTCCATTTAATTTGATGTTGGTTACTGGCTTGCTGTATATCGCCTTTATTATTTCTAGGTATGGTCCTTGTATTCCTGTTATCTCCAGGACTTTTAGCATGAAGGAGTATTGGATTTTCTCAAATGCTTTTTCAGCATCTAGTGAGATGATCATGTGGTTTTTTTTCTTTCAACTTGTTTATATGGTGAATTACATTGATGGATTTTCATATGTTGAACCATCCCTGCATTCCTGGGATGAAGCCTACCTGATCATGTTGTATGATACTTTTGATGTGTTCTTGAATTTGGGTTGCCAGTATTTTATTAAGTATTTTTGCATCTATGTTCATGAGGGAGATTGATCTGAACTTCTTTTTCTTTGTTGAGTCTTTGTGTGGTTTAGGAATCAGGGTGACTGTGGCCTCATAGAATGAGTTTGGAGTGTTCCTTCTGATTCTATTTTGTGGAAGAGTTTAAAGACTAGAATTCTGTGCTGAAACCATCTGGCCCTGGGCTCTTTTTGATTGGGAGATTTTTTTAATGACTGTTTCTATTTCCTTAGGGGTTATAGGGCTGTTTAATCTGTTAACCTGATCTTGATTTAACTTCAGAAGGTAGAATCTATCAAGAAAAATTGTCCATTTTGCTTAGGTTTCAAAGTTGGTGGAGTATAGATTTTTAAAGCAGGACCTAAAGATGCTCTGGATTTCAAGATGGAGTTTTTCTGTGATATTACCATGATTTTGGATTTGATCTTTTAATGATTTCCCATAAAGCAATTCATTGTGTTAGTTAGACATTATTATTATTTTATTTTCATCAACATGTGTGTAGGCTAATTTTTTCTATCTTTTTTTTTTTTTTTTTTGCTTCCTGGCAATTCCTTTACTTGTTCCATTCAGACAGATAAGGTTTCTTGAGGGATCCAAGATGACGGCAGCCCACATGGACGCATTTTGAATATGGGGAAAACAGCTATAACACCACAGAGTTATAAGATGCTGAGCAATAATCTCAGTGGCACAAACCTGCTGGATTTCACCCAGCGACCCAGGGACTAATAAAAGTTCTTGGGGAAGACTCTCCTCTCTTGGACACTCAGAAAAACAGATCAGAGCAGGCTGAAAGGCAGGTGGGCTGGGTTGGATTTCTTCAATGTCTGTTGTTATTTCTCCCTTTTCATTTCTGATATTTTTCTTGAAGACTTAAAAAATACACTTTATAAAATCATATAATAAAAAGATATAAATCCAGGTAAAGAGATAACCATCTATATTTTCGAGTCATTTTAAAAATTAGCAGAAATGTATCTTACATCTTCAACATTTCATAGTTAAAAAATACAAAAAAATAAAAATATTGAAATTTTCAAGATAGATAGATGTCAGGTGACATACAAGGGCAAATGTATCAATTTTCTATTACAGTAGATTTACCAAGAAAATCCCTAAAACCAATCAGGACCTAATATGATACAGTCTCAAAGTCCTAGAAACAAGGTCTGACAAAAATGTCATTATAAAATAAAGACTAAAATGTAGTCTTATGACAAAGCCAAACTAAGGGACTTTATGGCCACTTCTTCTACAACAGAAGTAGAAGAAATACTTAAAGGAATACTAAACACTAAAGAGAAAGAAGAAAAACAGTATGGAAAATATGTGAAAGTCTAAACTTCAGAAAAAAACCTAGATAAGCAAATAAGTAATAGAAAACCACAAACACACTTCAAAAATCAAGAAATGGACTCAGTAACAATCCTCTCTAATCCATTTCTATCATTCATGATGGAAGAAAAATGTTATATTCTTAGGAATCCCAGAGATTGTGTTCCAAGGTGTGTAGTCAGACCTTTCTCTTTCATTTCATATTGAGATTAGCTTTCATGAGCTAAGACTTTTACCTCAGATTAAGTTGAAATTCTTTGAAAAATATCTCTCAGAATGCATGTTATACAATATTAAATTTATGTTTTCACAAAGAATGAATTGTCCAGTGCATAAGAAAAGTACATTATCATTTTAGGATAATTAAATATAATACCAAATAAAACATGTATGTTTATGCACAATTAGAGCAACATACAAAATATTGACTTCAGGACATCTTTGCATGGGGAAAAAAAATAAAATGCTTCCAAAGCACTAACTGTAATGTGAACACGTTCTAATATGCACCTTTGTTTCTACAGCAGAGTTGTGTCTGATGGAAGCAATCTCTAGAGGTTTGAGGATTCAACTATATATAGGCAGATTGGTATGTTCACATTTTCTAAAATAAGATCACACAGAAAATGTCAAGCCTTTGAGGGAAACTTTTGGGTTCAGATTTTAATAGATGTGATTTAAGGTTTCTGTGGTTCATAAATGCAACCATTAAGCAGCTGGTTCCTATTGGTCATGATAGTAATAAGTGTTGTGAAGTTAGTATAAAATCATATGCCTGCAGTTGCATTAAATAACCTAAAGAGAGTATATAGGTTAATTTTAAATTGAACTGAAATGTCACCTTGTGAGGAACTAATATTTAAGGTGTGGTTACTAAGGTGCATTTCAGTACAGGAAGAACAGAACCCACAAGAGAATGCAATGCAGAAACCTGTGGAGGATTGTGTTACTTGGGTGCAGGACAAACACTTTTAAATTTTAGGAGAAAATTAGGATACCCTGGAGATCAATTTTAGGAGAATGAAAAGGTTGCAAATCAGGCTTTCGTGATCAATGAAACCACAGTGAATAGAGAACAATGTATATTAGTAAACAGTTCAGAGTGTGTGCCTGAGTTAAGACAAATCTGTAGGTGGAGATAGAAGCCACTTGGAAGCCTTTAGCAGTGAGACAAGGCTACCATAAGTACATCTAAGCTGGAGAGATGATATTTAGGGAAGAGAAAATGAGCCAGAAAGACTAAGAATCTTGCGTTCTATTTGCAGAATACATAGAATACTAGGTGGTACTAAAATTGTGGTTGCTGCGTTCCTGGCAACCTAGTGGCTGAAAGTTGACTAAAATGTAAACTTTTGACAATTAAGCTCAGCTAGGAAGTTGTTATCATCATCATTTGCATTTGAAGAACCTGCACAGTGAAAGAAACTATTTACTGGTTATCGTGCGCTCTCTCTCTCTCTCTTTCTCTTTCTCTCTCTCTCTCTCTCTCTCTCTCTCT
>CAJQZJ010032188.1:23850871-23907551 GCA_907164525.1 Lophiomys imhausi | reverse complement strand
TCTCTCTCTCTCTCTCTCTCTCTCTGTGTGTGTGTGTGTGTGTGTGTGTGTGTGTGAAAGCTTAAGGAAGTATTTATGGCTGGGATGGCATAGTTTCAGGTTACTCCATAGTGGTACCAATGAGCAGAAGCAGTATCTGCATGTAGGGATGGTGAGAATGGAGCAGGATAGAAGACAGGGATATAACCCATAAGGCCAATGGTATGTCACCAATTTGTCTTGTTAGGACCTATTCACCATGGTTTTAGTAACCACTAGTTTGGAACCAAGTGCTCAGAAACACTGTGCCATGGACAACTGTTTTCACTGAAATACTAACACTGACCTGTTATCTAAACAAAGACTCTCTCACATAGTTCTAGGTGTTATGTTCCCAGTCTTTGTTTGGTTTAATGATCTAATAGTTTTTGGTTGACAGAAATATTGAAAATGTGAAGGGATTTAAAACATAAGGAAATGTGTTAGTGTAGTAGATGACATCATTAATCCTGAAGGATCTCTTCTTGTACCTCCTTTGTCTTGCCTTAAATATTATTAACACTATAAATTCACTGTGTTAAATAAATAATGATTCGTATTTGTCCAACTGATAAGATATTATGCTTCATTCTTAAATGTTGTAATCTTCAAATGGCAGATTGTTTCAAATTCCACAAATCAAATTATTGGAATTGTTTTTTTTTTCTTTAAATGCAGGCTCTACGAAAGAAACTTTTTCTAAGTTATGCATTAGCTTTGATGTACAAACCTAAAATTTTGAAATTAAAGTTAAAATAATAGATTGAGACTGTCAGCAAAATATTTTATTCAGTTACATTTCTACTACAGATATTTGCTTAAGCAAAAAAAAATCTTTTTTTTTGAATCTGCAAACTTTAGAGAATACTATTGTTCTTCAGATGGAATAGATTATGCAATTAATAATGGAGTAATCATGATAAAATTTCATAGTTAAAAATATAGACAAACACATAAATAATAGCATAGAAATAATATCTTACATCATTTTGTCCTAACTTTAGCTTTGCATTAATTTTTTCAGTTGAATAATTCAACTACTGTTCTAGACATGTATTCTTGAAAGCAGATATTAGCATTGATACATTAATACAAAATTTAAGGATTGATATTTATTAATTCTTGACTAACACTGTCTCTAGAAAGCTACAAAAGCTACAGAGTTATTAGGACAGACATGAGACAATGTGTTTATTATAACATATTCGTTTAATAATATCATTTTTTAAATACATAAATTTATTTATTTGTTGCTTCAGGTTACATCTCCATCATATTGTCCTCTTTCCCCCCTTCCAGCCCCGCCCTCCCACTCTCTACCCCCTAATATCATTTTGATAAAGTATCATCCTTCAGACAGTGTAACGGTGCTGAAATCATACTCATAGATATTATAGTCTAATTTTAGAAAAGATTTTATTTCAAGGTTTTATTTATTTATTTTCATTTTTTTTATTTATTCTAGTTACATCCTGATTACAACCCACTCCTTTCTCCCCATGTGGTCCCACCCTTCCACACTCTTCCACAGAGGCCAGACAAAGCAGATCATCTAGGTTAAATGTTCCATGAACAGTCAACAGAATCCATGTCAGAGACAACTCCCATTCTACTTGCTAAGGGATCTGTATGAAGGCCCAGTTGCCTATCAGCTACATATGTGTAGGGGGCTTAAGTCCAGTCTATACATGCTTTTTGGTTGGTGCTTCGGTCTCTGTAAGCCTCCAGGGGCCTAGATTGGTTGACTCTGTTGTTCTTCTTATATTTAAATTTAAAATTTAAGATATAAATATGGAAGCCATTCTCCCTCTTATATTTTTATAAAGCATTAATAATTTCAATTTTCTAATTCTTTTCATATTGTAAAGATATTTAAATTACTATTTTTATCATTTTATTCAATCAAAATAAAATATTTAGAAAAAAACAACAGCATTTAATTCTTACATAAGTTGCTGGATGTGAGGGTACATGCCTTTAATCCCAGTCCTAGGGAGTCAGAGGCAGGCAGATCTCTGTAAATTCAAGGCTAGCCTGGTCTACAAAGTGAGTCCAGGAGAGCTAAGGAGGCATAGAGAAACCCTGTCTTGAAAAACCAATAATAATAATAATAATAATAAATTCTTACATAAATTGATACATTAAACACAAATATAATTATATTTTTGACATAAGTGCCAGATTATTGTCAGGTTTTCAGAAATAATAATGTCTTTAATATTATTTAACGTTCTGATTAAAAGTCAATGACTTAATGTGTAATGTTTAATCCACAAGATGTAACGTACTGTTTAAATGGAACTTGTTTCAATTTTTAACATGTCTACAATGTAGTCGATTCCTTTTCCCTTTTCCTTCAATTCAGACAAAAAAAAAAACTTTATACAATTTTAACTATTAAGTATATATTCAGCATTGCTGAACTTAGCAAACAAGTGCAATCATTTGTAATATTCTGAAAACTCCAGAAATTTAATAGACCAGGCACCATGTGATAAAAACCTGCCTTAGAATATTTTCCTTGATTAGAAAACACATAAGTATTTCTACTACAAAACCATCTTCCCATTCTTAATCCTATTTTATATCTTAAAACTTACTAATGACCATAGTTTTACTTGAATAGTGTTTTGTGTTTTAGAAAATATTTTCTTCTTTAGAAAAGAAAAATGTATACAGAAAAACTACCAATTGTCATGTAATAATCCATATCATATAAGAAAAAATTCCATCAATGTGGAAACTAAGAAAATTCTATAAGATTCTATAATGTTAATTTCAAATTCAAGTTAGAATTAATATAAGAGAAAATGAAAGACACAGTGTTAGTTATTTAAGTTCAGAAATAAAGGTTACATATATGTTGGCCATTCCACAACCAGCTGTGCCCTTCTGATGAAGTCTCCATTTGTCCTCGTCTCTATGTGTTTGGATTATGTTGGAAAAGATAAGCTCTGCTTCCCATATTATTTTGGATAATTTTCTATATAACAGACATAAGGTAACCAAAGAACACTGTACAATACAAAATATATAATTGACTTTCCCTCTCAGCCAAGGTATTTTCAGATATCTGTTGATATCAATTAACTCTATCTATTTATGAAAGTTTTTTTTTACCAAATCACAGAACTATCAAATAACTAAAAAACTGATCATAATACAAATTATTGAGAAAATTGTCTATGCTTACATGTTTTTTAGCCTTCACTTGAATCCAGAATTGAACACTAAGTGTAAACTCATGAGTACAACATGTCAATCTCAGAGAAAACATTCTTCAGAAAAATGGAAAGCATTCATAGTGATTTATTTGAACTATAACAAGCTTTTAAATATTTTCATAACTGTATGATCAGCTAAACACTAATGATGAGCTGGGAGGAGGTGGCACATGCCTTTAATTCCAGCACTCTGGAAACAGGGGCAGGCAGTTCTCCATGAGGTCGAGGCCAGCTTAGTCTATAGAAGTTCCAGGACATCCAGGGCTACATAGAAAATTCCTGACTAAAAGTACAATAATAATGTTGATGATGATGATCAAATAATGTGTTGGGATGAAACTCGGTAGCATAAACATTTAATATGCTGACAGATAAGAAGAAATAAAAATAATACTGCTGAGGGAAATGTCTCTGTCCCTGGTCCAGCTGAAATTGGGGGTGATTCGATGTCTGAGACTCCAGTTACCATCAAATGCCAAGCATATGTACATTGTCAGGGCTGCCACTGGAGACCATGTGGATAACTGATGGCTGTACTACCATGAAGGAACATACTGATCTGAGTTACATTGTGAGGGCTGAGGGCAGATACAAAAGGATGGGAAATGAGCGGGACTGGGGTTCATGATGTGAAATTCAAA
Organism: Lophiomys imhausi; assembly: GCA_907164525.1. NCBI lineage: Eukaryota > Metazoa > Chordata > Mammalia > Rodentia > Muridae > Lophiomys > Lophiomys imhausi. The sequence goes on along the minus strand of CAJQZJ010032188.1, from coordinate 23,903,668 downwards.
AAGAATCAATAAAAAGTTTAAAGAAAAAGAAATAAATTGAAACTTTGTGAACATTTCCTCTTCTTAGTTTTTTTTTGCCTACTTTGATTACACATTTTATACAATTTAACTTACTACTTATGCTATATAAGAGGCCTGGATTTCCATCAAATGTTTATATATTTTAATTTTTGTTCTTATACAATTGGCATTTAATTTTAGAACATTTTGAAAATATTCTTAAATTTATTTATTCATTTATTTTCAGTGAAATTGAAAGCTACTACCAGCACTTCTTTAATACATATGCAATATGGCTACCAGAATCCTATAATAGCTTTATAGGCATACAACCAAATGTTATTTTAAAATAAATAAATAAAAAGTCTACATTGAAAAAAATGGGTATCATCATCAATCTCAAGTATTGCTCATTTTGTAAGTCATGATATGAAGGAACCATTCTGGAAGCAGGTATCACCCACTCAAATCCATGCTATGTCTTAGAATGTTCAGAGATCTTAGCTAGTGACAATATGGTACAGAATTATTATATGATTAAGGTTCTCAAACATATCACTGAGCTTGTTTTGTGTTGGACATCTACTACTAGGCATGGGGCCTCTCCTTAAATGTGGTTTGTATACCCAGTGAGACTGTGTTGGAAAAAAAAAAAGTAATATTTCTTATGTGAGTAGTTATCAGCTGGAGATAGCTTCTTACTTAGGGATGGATGATTATGACTACTTCCTCTTTCAATACTAAGATCCCATCTGGCTTAGACCTGTGCATGTCCTTTGCATACTGCCACAGTCTTTGTTATATCATATGTTGTGCCTAAAAGGTCTTGTTAACTTGGTGTCTCCCATCCTCTCACACTTTTGAAATCATTTTGGTTCCTCTTCCTCAGAATTCCCTGAGATCAGAAGGGAGAGATTTGATGGAGACACACCATTAGGAATGAATGTTCCAAGGTCTCTAATTCTCTGTACATTATCAAGTTTTAGGTCTCAACAGAATGAACCAACAGAGAGAACTATGGGACTTTTCTTAGCTAAAGAGAAAACTTTTTTCTGTTTCATGAAGGTGTACTTTTAAAGTATTTATTAATAACTATAGATACTTTTCAACCCACCGACCTGAGGTATGGGAGAAAAGATATTTAGATGAAGAACTCCTCAGTCATAGGTTCTTGGAGCAACTCATCAGCAGTCTACCCAAAACAACAAACCCAGGAACAGGCACAATCAGCAACTGGAACATAGCAATCAACAGAAACGAGAGCATAGCAATCTGCAGAAACAGGAACATACATAATCAGGAAGACCAATAAGGACAGCGGAAGAAGCAGCATCTTTTGTGGTCCCAAAGATGGCTGACTTGGGCTCAGTCTGGTGCCCTGGCCAGCAGGGTTATAGGGGGATTCGAGAGGAGCGCCGAGGACCTGAAAGAGAGAAGGGACAAAAGACACAGAGAGGGAGAGCAAGTCCAGTGATCAAGCTCTCAAATTTTTATTGAAAACAAGGTCAGTTATAAATTCGGTAGGGGGTAGAGAAGTGGAAGGCAGGGACATCAGCAGGTTGCCAGGAGACTAATGGTCTGGGATATCTCATGGTTTCAGCTGACTGGCCACAGGCTAATCAGGTGACTTCTGAGAATTGTTCTGGTAATCAGGAAACCAGAACCTAACTCCTGTGGTGGCAGCTTAGCAGCGGGGGAGTTGATAACTTTCTGTAGGCCTGTATCTTAGGCCCTAATGTAAATAGGGAATGTTAGTAATTTTCCATGGGCCTCGACTCCCAGCAGTCTGGTCCCGACCACAATCTTCAGCAAGCCTCTACAACATCAAGCTTCAACAAAGCTTTGTGTTGTCTGGAATATTTCAAAGTGGAGAAGTGATGGCAAAAAAAAAAAGAAAAAAAAAGCCCACTCCCTGTTTCTGGGGCCTCCCTTTATACCTCCTTTAAATATGCACAAGGATGCTTTCCAATTGACCAATTTCATGCCCCACACACATAATCCTCCTGTTGATCAAAGTCATGTGCTCTCTAAGGATTTTGTCCATCAAAGGATGTTTTCCAGCAAAAAGCATGTTTGCCAACATGTGACAGTTTCTGGCTGGCAAAATATCATGCTCTTTTCTATCGGGATGCTTTGAATGCCCTCTTCACAAGTCTGGTTTTCAACAGTGGACATTGCAACCCCATATCCCACATTGGAGACAAACACAAAAAACACATTCATTCAACACAACCTTGTTTCTAAAGAAACCCAAACTTCTGCCACAATTTCAGAATAATTAATTTGCTATATATAGAGCAAAATAATGAGTATGTCATAAAATTTTGGAAATAGAATTATTCTACAATTAAGAAACATCCATAAATACTTAATTGTATACTGACATATACTTATGAATGCTATTATTCACCATGATTTTTAAACTACAGGGAAAGGGAGTATTTGAGAAAGCATTATAAAATTATCTATAGGATCTGACCCAAACCAGAGTAAACTACAAAAAATATATATATATAAAGAGGACATATGAGAGGAAAATGTTATAAATTCTTGGTATCTAATGTGACAGACCACTAATGACAAGGCTTCTTAGGAAGGGGCCAGAGATATAGGTATAGGGATAGGACAGAGAAGGAGAACGATGGCCTCATAGAGGAAGAAAAGAAACATCAAGAATCCTGCTGAAGCTCTCACTTGGGCAAATAGGACAGACATACCCAGGTTCTAGAAACTTCTGAAAAGGTGGAGATCAGAAAATATTCATTAGAGAAAGTACTAATTGTTTAGTTCTTGTCAAGATGCTTTCTAAATCCATTTTTCCTAGTTATCCATAAGTTTTTAATCCCATTTTTCTAATGAAAAAATCTGTTTTCATTTCATTACCTGAAGTAACACTACAGATATGTAGCTTTTATGACATTAGTTTATAGGAAAGTCAGACAAAAATGAAATTAAGGAGTAAATATTTACACAAATGGAATTTTCTTCAGAGCAGGTTTCACAATTGTTGAGCTTGAAATTTTTTTTCTTGAAGTTTTTCTTGAGCTAGTACATTGATTTTGTATTATGTATTAGAAATGATGAAAGATAGACATGAGTAATTCATGTCTTATATCTGAGGAATTCAATACTTTCGTTCCTACAGCAGCCATTCATTCTAATTAATAGGTTTATATTTTAGCTTTCAATAGCCATTGAATGAAGCCTAGGGAGCCATAGACTTAGAAATGCATTTGTGCACCCTACAATAATGAGACCCTAAATCAAAATTTTCACTCTTTTTTTCATTTAGAAATATTATTTTTGTGAAAATGAAGCCAATATTAACATTCAAGTTTGAAAACTTAGCATTGGGTGAAACTTAAAATAAACTTTGAATTAGTGTAATTTCTTTGGTTTTGTTAAAACTAATATAAATTTTAAGCATACAGAGATGGTTCAGCTGATAAATGTAGCCATATCCCTTCAAAGACCTACCTTCAGTTAGATGCACTATGTTGGGCTATTCATAACTGCCTGTAACTCCAATTGTAGAAACCATGTCTCCTGGCAAAAAGCGGTTTCCTCTGTCTTCCCAGGATTCTTTTCTTCGTCCCAGGATGTCCCACCTTCTTATTTTCTCTCTGCGCAGCTATTTGACCATTAGCAACTTTTATTTTCCAACATTGAATGCTTCAGTTAGTGCAGTAATCAGGACTTAGAGCATTGCAACCCATATTTGAAAACCATGTGTAAGATCTTTCTCCAAGAGATTAGACTGACTTTAAATGATATTTTCTAACTGAAAATGTATTTGCATCCAATGATATTGTGAGTTTTAGGTGCTAGCTCACTTTATGAATAATAATAAAACTTGAACTTACAAACTTTAACTGAATCACCGCAAGTCATTCAACCAACAATTTTCATATACTGCATATTTTGATGCGCTGTGTTTCCCAACAATGGTAACTAAAACTGAACTAATGAAAATAAAAAAAGAAATCGTATTCTTCACTTAATCTCTACCAAGTCCAAGTACCTACAGGAAACAAGAAAAAGGGGAGGGAGAGAGAAGGAAAGATAAATGGAAGGGAAAAAATTAAAATTAACAGTAAGATATAACTGAATAGAAAGAATGTTGTATTCTATTTGTCAACTAAGTTTCTCAGATTCTGAGATATATTCTTTATCAATGGTAGTCAATTATGAGCAAATATTTGAAATGCAATTTTCATACTAGTTTCTGAAAGATAAGTATGAAATTGTACAGTTCATCTTCAAGATATAGAAATAAGTATTGTATACACTTATAGTTTGAGCCAGCTGGAACTTTTCTTCCCATAACACAGAAATATTTAGAGGAAACTTTCTTTGGCCAAACTAAATTGAAGCATTAACATTGGTTTTGTTAAAAATTATTTACTGATGCTTTCCTTAGGGTTTAGTGGCATAACACAGACAGATGAAAACATCTAGCTAGTTAATGAATGGCTTTTGTTAGTATGAATTTCAGTTATTTTTTTATTTCAGCATTTTTTCTCTGTCAATGTGTAGACAATGAGTGGCATATATAGTGATAACTTTTTATAGGAGAAATTATAAGACATACTAGAAAGAAAGAAAGAACAAAGATATTACATATATCTATGTTCTTGCCTTACTACTTTCTTATTTTCTCGCTCCTTTGCCCCAACTCATTGGTTTATTTCACCCTCTGAAGTCTCAGGAATGTTTCTTAGTTCATAACAAAGTTAAGTCAACTTTCTGGATCCCTGTAAAAAACCATGAGCACATTTCTGTGAGTACATGGCAAACATGAGCTCCTCAGGATTACAGCAGGTAGATACCACAGCTGGCGTGCTCCTCCATGGTTGTTTTCAATTCTATTTTGGCTTAGATTTGATGTTATTTGTCCACTCCAAGTAGTCATGAAATATGAGCAGACTGCAAGTATGTCAATTCTCAGATCAAATATTTTTCTCTAAATTAAGGAGGTCATTTTACAAAAAAAATGTTTTAAATGAATGAGAAAATATTACTGTTCAATAAAAAAAATAGTCTCTCAAAACATAACCACAGTAAAGTCTAAGAAATTCCTATGTGTTTTCAATGAACTATGTTTAGTCAAATTTAGAATTTTAAAAGTACTAACTCATAGTAATAATCTTTAACATGCTTATTTAAAAATTCAAATCTTTAATGGTCACCACTCTGCATAAGCAAATAATTTCCCCTGATATATGGTCACAATTTCAATCAATTATCTTTGTGACATAGAGTAAGTGATCTGATGAAGTAAAAACTTAAATATTGAAAGGATCAATATATAATTTAAATATGAAAAAAGATGTATAGAAAGGAAATTACCACATGTAACCTATACTTCTTGTGTTTTTTATTAGTAATAAAGGTTCATATTACTGTGAGTTGTGAACAATATGCAATTTCCTATGCTAAGAAAAGTAGGTAAAGATGGAGAATCTATAAGACAGTGTAAGAAAGACCTACTTACATCACTACATTTTTTCAATACGGTAGAAGTCCCTCCTTTTGTGAACCAAAGTTTGTATTAATTTGTTTGAGGTAATGTAACTTTATCAATTCCCTATTATCACTGGTAATTCTCAGTGAATTTGAACATTACCTCTTCCATTTCAGCCTCTGAGACTGACAATGGCTGACATTCCAGCAACCAAAACGCCTTGTAAATGACTCCTTTACCTGGAGAGCCTCACAAGAATGATGTTCACTTTATTGTCTGCCTTGTCTGTCTCCCATCCAACCACAGAAACCTTGACAAGAACACTTTTATTTAATTTGTTCTAGCAGGTGTTCAATTAGATGAAAATTTAAATATCATACTATATGGAACTTGAGAGAAAAGGCTGAATTGCCTCTGTAATTGTTAAGTGTATTCTCTAAGGTACATTAAAACATTTTATTGTGTTTAATCATTGAAAAAAAATTAATTTTAAAATTTTTGTTATGTATATGCAATTAAGATTTTCTTACTACTTAGAATTCACTAAACAGCCTGGATGTAATGTTATATCCTGGTCAAGACTACGTTTTTGATTTTTTGTTTTCTAATATCAAGTAGAAAATGTGATCTTCAATTTAATAAGTACAATATAAGCAAAAAGAATTAAGGAATAACTTTGAGATATCATTACTTTTCATTTTATAAGTAAATTACAGGAGATTTGCATAACTCCTATAAAAATGATTTTAAGCTGAAATCACTTGAAGAAACACAATTTCAAAAAGTTGTCTGTTCCTTGTTTTCCTATGTCCAGCAACCATAAAGATTTTTCTGGAAAAGATAGTTTTCACAAAATGGAAAGAGTTTATAACATAGATCAATGGTATTTGGGTTTCATGAACCTGAATCAGTAAAATTTTCACCCCAAACCCACATAATATGTATGTATGTATGCATTTCCCTGTCATTCCTTTTAAAATTATTGTTCTTTGCACAAAAATATATAATCATTATGCTTTTGTTATTTTCCTGACTTCACTTTCTTTTTGAAAACCTCCTCAAAGGATTAGTAAAACTTTCATGATTTTGTCTTATTATTCAATTCTTGTAGTAATTGGGTTCCTAGATCAACTGAAAAGGCCACATCAGATTAATGGGAGGAAAGTTTCCAATTTCCTGTGTAGTGAAAAAAACTGTGACATCTGAATTTTTGTCTACTAGAGAAGATATTTCAAATTAACATTAAAATATTTGCAAACTAAAAAAATAAAATAAAATAAAGAAAACATTTTCAGGCTATGTTAACTTCTATATCATAAAGAAAATGCATTTGTTTTTCTTATAAAACATGCTACTTAATGACAAATATTGTCAAAATATCAATTACTTTAATATATAAACATATATGTATATTGCTCTATTTGTATATATATACATTTATGTATATTGTTATATATTATGCAATGTACATAAATATGTTTATATAACCAAGTATATATATAGTTTTATTTCAGTAGACCGTAGAGTATAATCATATAAAACAGACTTGTGATTACATGTTTGTGATGTCTTTTAGTTATATATAGCTTTTCTGAGTGTATTTTTTGAAGGTATCATAAATTACATCCAATTCTTTAGATTCTGTGATTCTAACACAAATAATTACTGTCCTAGGTTGTTTATTTACTTATTTATTAATTTTTATTTTTAAGATTCTTTCAAAGTGTATACATGTTTCATGGTCATGTCCACCACACCGCCTTTCTTCATCCCCCCCCCCCCCAGCATTCCATTTCCTTATTTTCCTTTTTGTAACCCATTGAGTTGTATTAGTGTTGTAATTAGTGTTTCCTATGCTCACTTGTATGAAGGGCATCCTCTAGTGCATGGGCAGCCTAGTAGTGGTCACAGTCCCAAACAAAAATGTCTGCCTTCAACAGTTGTCCACTGCCAACAAATCCTCAGTAGTGGACTTTTAAAAACTAATTTAAAAAAAATTATCTGTATAAGTATTTTACATGTTTATAGGTTTGTACACAGACTATGTACCTTCTGACAAGAGAGAACAGACAGAGAAACTTTATCTCTTAGAACTGGAGTTACAGAAAGTTCAGAGGCTCTGTATGGATGCAGGAAACTCAAGTCAGGTTCTCTGGGAAAGTTTCAAGGATCCTTAGCTATTATTGAACTTTCCCTCTTGTCACATGTGCTGGAATTTGATCTGGCATGGCAAGGTTCACATGAAAAAAAAAATTAAATTAACATCAAATACCCTCAAATTTGTATAGAAATATGTATGTTAAAATTACACACAAATCCAGTGGTGATCTGTGGCCCTCAATATAAATCTCAATCTCATGCAAATAACCTTACAAATGAGCTTTGTGGGTCTCATAGGATGTTAGGTTTATCAAGTATACTATTTTGATCATGGAACATATCAATCTTATTTTCAAGTTTTATGTAATTTACATAATCTTTTGTGGGAAACTGTGCATGACCTATAAATATACACACTTGCATTTATTGATTTTGAGAGTCAGACAGACTAAATATGTCCTGATAAAGCATTCCATAGGTAAGGAAATTTGGCCAGTGATCTATGATTGAGAGCTTTAGGACATTTAATGAATCATTTCCCATTATTTCCTAGAGTCTCCCAGTAGAGAAAAAGAACTTTTGGTCAGCTTTAAGAATCTATCATCAAAGGATTTAATAAGTCACATTCAGATTAATTCTCCAAATAACACTATGGTATTGGACATTTAAATAATTAAGATACTTATTTTAAACTTAGAAAGTTTAAGGCTTATGGATTCTTAGAAATGTACCTAGAGAAAGACTAGTGTTAAGATAGACACCTGGATGTGTATGTGGCAGTATAGCTCAGTAATAGACCACCTGATCAGCATGCATAATGCCTTTAATTCAATCACTGGTAGAAGAAAAATTATGATACAAATATGATTTTCTAATTCAATTATAATAGATTAAAACAATATTCAGACTTTAAGAAGATCTTAGATAAAACTGGTCTCAAACTAAATTTATGTTCTTTTCTATTGCTCTGAAGAGACAGCATGTCCAAGGAAACTTATGAAAAGAAGCATTTAATTTGAGAGTTACAGATAAAGAAAATAGTAGAGTCACTAATCATCAAGGCATGGAGCATGGCAGTAGGAAGGTAGGCATGGTTACTGGAACAGTACCTGAGAACTTACCTATTCAGACTACTGTGAGTCCAGGGTTGGGGGAAGCTGAGAATGGTTTGGGCTTTTGAATCCTCAAATCTCATTAGTAGTAACATAATTCCTCCAACATGACCACACTTTTTCCAACAAGACCACACCTCCTATTCCCTCCTTACAGTTCCATGAACAGTGAGCCCAGTATTTAAACAACTGAGCTTAGAGGAAAAATATTCATGTATTACATTCATAATAGTTCAAAACATTAAGTGGATGAAAATGTGAATTGAATAAATGGATGCACCAAGGACAATGCAGGGATTATTACTGAAGGGAGTAAAAACATTTGTCAAAGAACTAGGACTGTAGTTTATACTTCATCCTATTACTTTGAGAATATAGTATTATTATTTATATGAAGTTATATTTTCTTATTTAACATGAACTATTTATATGATATAGAAGCATATGTTTTTGAATTAACAATCAAATTTTATTTATTTTGATTGCATTTAGTTTATGAATTTTCCTATGAGAATTATGTTACCAATATTTATTTAATATATTATTCTGAATAATCTCAAATGATTTCACTATACAACTCATACTCAAGTCTAATATTATTTACAAATATATAATGATCATTACTCCTTACTAGTATTAGAAGATAATAACATGAAATTAGTGAGGACAGTCTTTATAATGTCTACAAATAAATTAAATATTTTCCCTGGGTCATGTGCATATATTATATCCAATGTAAATCACTGGAATCCCAATACACAAATCATTAAGCAGCAATACTAGTGCCATCTGGAGAGCTTGAACTCTGCAACAAACAGCATGAGGACATTCCTATTTCAGTTTGTTTTCCTTTTAAACACTTGAAATTCATAAAATTGAACTAATGTATTTTGAATAAATGACTTTAACACCTGAAAAGAAGAACTTATTTCTTAACTTACATAATGAAAATTTTATTTTTATAGCTTCATTGCAAATCATATTAGTTTTTACACTTCTTGCCTTATACCTTTTGGAGAAAATCACGTATTTCACCTGAAAAGACAATGAAGTTGTCCATGTGGATGACTGTGGTTAATGGACTATGGAGAAGGGAAATGGTGTGTGTCAACTCTGGGCACAAGGCTTAGGAATTCGTAGTCTATATTTTTCAGTTGGTATCTCAGATTGAAGACTCTGTTGAGCAGAGCCATGAACAACTGTTAATACCTATGCTGATAATTAAACATTGGTTAATTAAGTGCCTGAGCTTTTAAACTTGAATTTTATTACAGCAGCACTGTGAACTATGTTCTTGATTTCTATTCCTTCCTCTTTAGTGTTATCCCTGATTGTGCTATCAGCATCATAATTTTACTCTGCTATTTAGTCAGAGTTATGAATGCTGGTATTTTCCTTGTGCCAAAGACCAAAATAAAACACTTATTGTTATAGTAGAGGAGAATTAGATAATGATATGGTATCTTAAGTTTTTACTATAAACTGGAAATATAGGGTAATTGATTTCAATCCCTAATTATACCTTATAATGATTAACAGAAGATTTATGACTTGCTACTTATTGATGATTATCATGTGTATAATTTAAAATTTTTATATTTAGGAATTATTCAATTTACTAAGTGAAAATTAGTAAAAATATTTATTTCTTTAAATCCTCACATAAATCTTTGTAGTACTTATGCTGTATCAATTAAAAATAACATACAGATGAACACCCTGATTCTATTAATTTTCCTTTTTTCTTCTTCAATATTCACTTTGTATATGCTCCTTGTAAAATGTAACAGCTTTCCAGGATATTGTCACTTATGTGTACCATTACTTTTATGTATTCAACCCTGGTAACCCTCGACCCTCTTTATACATTCCTTTTCCTCTCATTGCTTCTTTTTTTCCTCTCTAATACTATTTTTGTGGGATTACCTTTAAAAATACCGATTCCTCATATAAGAGAAAACATGCCATATTTTGAATTGCAGTTAGCTCAGCTATGACAATCATCAGTTCCAACCATTTTCATGAAAATTTTGTAGCTTTTGATTATTGGGTCATAGTATACAACATTAAATACTATATCATTCCAATATTTTCTTTGTTTTATGTTATATCAACAGATTCTGGTAATGCTAAGCGACCAATTACTTTTTAGTGATTGAAAAGATAATCTATTAATGCAACTAAATTGCCAAATCAAGTCAACTTTTTAAGAAGTAGAAGGTAGTTTTATGCTCATTGTATATTATTTCATTTCAGGACTTTTTTTTTTTTTTTGCTGTAGGATTCAATATGAACTCACTGACAATGCTTTTGTAAGACACTTTTATTTCAGCCAAGCTCTTGAATGGGGTACATAATGGCTAAGTAACCTGATATATCAAAAAGAATAAAGTTACTAAATGATCAAAAATAAAACTTTGTCTTTTTACATATCCATTGCTTTAAGTGGGCATCTCTCATTCACAGTGAAAAAGATCTTAGTGACAAATTTTAAATCATTGGCACCATAGGAAACATAAATTAAAAAAAAATACTTACCCCAAATAAACTGGCATTGAGAAACAATGACAGAATTATACTAAAGAATTAACATAATAAAAAATATTTATTTTATTTGTTATTCAAAGCATGGTCTTGCCTTCATATTACCTGAATATGAGAGAAGACTGCAGATGCTCAGTTGTAATTCTGGTTATCAACTACTCGTTTATAACCTGCATCTTTTAACCTCTGTCATTAAACTTCCTCTTAAGATCATAGGTCATTGGGTTCTACTTGAATCAGTAACACCAAAATTGTTATTTATACTTGCAAGTTATACACTAGACTTGTATATTTTTAATTCTTAGACCTTTATCATTAAAAAGGATTCACAGTTAGTCCAGTAATACTTTGCTTCATTTCAAATTTTAGCTGTAACTACTTTTTTAGTCCTTTTGTTATTGAAAATTTGTGCAATATATTCTGATCATGGTTTCTTCCTTCTTATCTCTTCCAAGATCCTCCACCAACTCATTACCAATCTGTCTTATTGTTCTTTTTTCTCACTCTTTGGAAAACAAACCAGCAAAAAAATTAGAATTTAAAAGAAATAAGCAGTGAAAAACCAGAAAGTCTCTCTCTCTCTCTCTCTCTCTCTCTCTCTCTCTCTCACACACACACACACACACACACACACACACACACACACACAAACACAAACAAAATCCATAAAAACAAAATACTGGAAACCACAATATACAAGCAAAACTCCAGTAAGATTAAAAAAAAAATTGTTCAAAAAAATCTAAAACAAAATAAAACAAAACAAATCCAAAACAAAATAATTGAAATAATTGTGTTCATTTTGTGTTGGCCATCTATTGCTAGGTACGGTGCCTACCCTTAAGTGAGTTTTATAGACCCAGTGAGACTTCATTGGAGAAAATTTACTTGTACTCTGCAAGTGGTCAATTAGAGAAATCTTTGGTACAAATAAGAGATCCTATCTAATTCTCAGTCTCATCACTGGAACTATTTCTGGTTTGAACTTTGATTGCCATTTACATCATGTAACAGAATCTGTGAGTTCTTATGTGAGTCAGTCCTAGTGTCTAGAAGACACTATTTACTTTATGTTGTATAATTACTATGGATCTTACATCCTTTCTCCTCCTTTACCACAGAGCTCTCTCTGACCCAAGGGAAAGGATTTGATGAAAGCATCCATTTGGGTCAGAGTGTAGAATAGTCTCTTACTCTCTGCATATTTCCAGTTGTTGGTCTCTATATCATTTCCCATCTACTGCAGGAGGAAGTTTTTCTGATGAAGGCTAAGTGAGTCACTGATCTATGGGTATCAGAGAGTCATTTTGGATCATTTTATTGATATATTCCCTTAGTAGAACAATTAGTATTTGGTTTTCCCCTAAAACAATGGCGTATCTAATCGCTCAGTATTGTCTCCATGAGAAGGGTCTATCATTGGTTTCATATCCTCAAGTGGGCCTTAGATCCAATTAGAGAATGGTTGGTTACTCCACATGTTTGTGCCTCTATTGCACCCTCATGATGAAGGTAAGTCACCTTTGTAGATCACCAGATTTGTAGCTGGGTTGATTATTGTTTACCTTTATCCTCTGGTAATATGCAGAGTAACTTCCAGTAGAAATAAAGGCTCTAGTTAGGCATGAGCTCAAAAGTTCCAAGTTCAATGAGGTATAAAAGGGTTGTGTTCAGAAGTAGGGCCCTAATATCAATTTTTGTTTTTATTGTTGTTGTTTTATTCTGTTTTGATTTTGAGTTCAGCCAATTTCCTTGGCAGTGATCTGGATTGTTTGGGGGTTCCATTGGTTACCTGTAGCCAACAACTCAGTGAGATACAATCACTCTCTAGCACTGAAGATTTCACTAGGTGGTGAGAAAAAACTTGTGAGATAAGTCCAGTTCGAGTATTGTCTCCCATAATAATCTGTGATTCCACATAGAATTTTTCATATGTCTGCAATTTAAAAAGTTACTACTGTAGAAGGTTTCTTTATGACTTCTTAAATAACCCTTACTGTTAACTGTCTCTCCCTATAGCCCCTCACTTATTCCCAAATTTCCTTAATTCTCTCAGTTTAATCCTTCCATTAAAGCCCTACTATCACCTGTTTCTCTATAAATATAAATTATATTTTCCATTAATTAGGAGTTTCTTCTCTGACTGCTAGTCCATTAGTTGGTACCTAACTTCTGTGGTTATATTGGTTGTAGTATACTTATCAGATGCTTTAAAACAAAAACTCACATATAAGAGAATACATATCATATTTTTGGGTCTGGGCTCCCTCACTCAATATGCTTTTATTTCAGCTTTGCCATTTAACTGTGAATTTTCTAATTTCAAGTTTTTTTTTTTAATTTTATGTTGTTGTTTGTTCTGGTTTTTTGTTGTTGCTATTGTTGTTTCTGTAAACAGCTGAATAATACTCCAGTCTGTAAATATACCACATTATTATTATTCATTCATATGTTGATAGATATCTAGGCTGCATTTAATGACTGGGTATAATGAATAGGGCAGCCCTGAGCATTGATGAGCAAGAGTGTCTGTAGTAAGATGAAGAGTCATTTGGGTATATACCCAAGGATCTTTGAGGTAGATCTATTCACAGCTTTCCATGAAACACTACACTGATTTCCATGGTATATGTATAAGTTTGCATTCTCACCAACAACATTTATATGTTCCCTTTTCCCACTCTTGTCAATTATTTTACTGGTTCTGACCATTCAGAGTGCTGCAAGAAGAAATCTGAAAAAACAGTTTTGATTTGTATTTCCCTGGTGAATAGATGTTGATCATTTAAGTGTTTCTCAAATGTTTTTATTTTATCTTTTAAAAATGCTCTTCTTTTTTTTTGAGTCTGGGGTCTTTCTTTTTTTTAAATACTTTATTTTTTTTCTTCAAGTTACATCTCAGTCACAAACCCTTCCCTATTCCCCCCTCCTATCCCGCCCTTCCACCCTATTCCCCGCAGCAGCTTCCCCTTTCAGTCCAACAGATGGTTCCTTCTCTTATAACAGTAAATACTATACAAAACAACAGATATAAATATGCCACATTTATGAGGGTTAAATGGCCCAGTATACCTTCCCAATGTCTAGTTTATACATATTTGGCCCCTGACTTTAACATTCTACTATCTAACCATCTCCATGAGTTTAAAGGTCTATATCTGACTCAACATTCATACTAACTTGCAACACAATTTTAAAAGTATCTTCTTAGATCTATAACACCCTCTTGATTCCTAAACAACTCAAAATTTAACTATGAGACTCTAGCTGCCTATTCTCCAACCACCTCAGAGACCTAAGAGGGATAAATATATCTGCTTATATAGGAAGTGCAGGGCCTGCAGCTTCCAAAACTAAGAAATGACATACCAGTGACTGCCTGGACAGTTCCCATTTTCTCTCCATACATTCCTGCAGGAATGTATAAAAATGCTCTTCTTAATGATTTAATTTTAAAAGCTAGTCACAAAAAGTATGCTGAAATTCAAAGTGAATTGTCCTTTCTGATCTCAAAATATATACGCTTAAAGGTATGTTTAGTTCCAAAATCTCAAAATAATTATTTTAATCTCAATTGAAAGATAATACTTTTTATACTGTCAAAAATCCAATTTGCTCTAGGAAAGATATTATCTGCCTCCCAAACACATGTGCCACAGAGTGAGGATTAGGAAAGGGCTTTGTTCTTATCTTTCCAGGAAATTAAAAGCATCCATCTAAGGAGTCCAGGGACAACTGGAAAACTGAAACCTCTGAAGAAAGTGGACCAGACACCAAAGAAGACAAATAGCCCAGATTATCTAGCCTCACAGACTTCCTCAATAGCTGTTTTATCAGAAATCTACAACCAGAACAACTCAAAATGTCTAACTAAGCTTGTTCAGCCCCACAGACATTTCCAGCCAAGACTTCAGTAAAACCCTGAAGTTCAGCCTCTGACTAGAAACTTCTTAGGACATTTAAAGAGTTGAGCATAAATGGACTGAACATAAAATGTTAATATTAACTTGTCTAACCATTATTCCATTCTTATTTGGTCCACAAACAGGTTAGCAATGTCCCAAATCAGCAGGAAGTAATTTTAAGAGAGTGACGTCCCATTCCCAGAAGGTGAGGATTTTCCTCTCCCATCCTTTGATCATTTGATAGGTTATGCATGTTTGTTATGTGGGGTGACTGGTGCAAGTTGTTAAATTATATTGTTAAATAGATTTTGGAGGTTAGACCCAGAGATTTCTCTCATTTTCCTTTCTCTATCCTTCCTTCTCTCCTATGTAGGAGGGAAAAGACTTTTAAAAAAATAGGATATAGTCATAATACAGGAATGATAAAGAAAAAGGGGTAGATTATTGAATATGCTCTTATATCTTTGTATATTGATAGAAAATTATGATTATATTTGGCTACATCAGTATTGATCTTTGTACATTGTTACAAAATGAAGGTTAACTGTTTTTAGGCTATTGTACCTAGGTAACACTTAAAAATGCAATGTGTCGATATCAAAAAAAAACTTAATTTAAGAAAACATCTTTGTTTACCTCCTAACCATTCAATCCCATTTCTCTGTGGTGGGGTGTCCTTATATAACAGTCCGTCATCTCAGTTGAGAGGTCGTATGAGGGCCAAGAGCCTCTTCATTCATTGGGGATCTATGAAGCAGTACCATCAGTGAGAAGTGTCTCGTTGCCATGGAGAGAGAACTACTAAACAAACAAATCAATAAGCATACAATAGATAAAAAAGACTAAAAAAATAGAAAAAATATAACTAATATATAAAAAATAAATAAAAATTAAAAATAAGAAGTCTATGTCAAAGGTTCCTTTGGTGTGTTAGTTGTAGTATTGATACCTTCTACTATATAGCTAAAATCCTACTATAAGTGAATAGATGCCATATGTGTCCTTCTGAGTCTGGGTTAGCTCACTCAGGATGAGCTTTTCTAGTTCCATCCATTTGGCTGCAAATTGCAAAATTTCATTGTTCCTGATAGCTGAATAATATTCCATTGTGTAGATGTACCAAATGAAATGTGATGTTTCGGCCTTTTACTACTAACTGTCATAAACTGTTTTGGATAATTAAGAAATGCAAACTAATGGTTTTGCAAGCCGGTCATTCAGTTAGGTACTATGACAGCCTATTATAGTTACTTGCTAAGCTAATCAGAAATAAACCTGCTAAGAGACAAGCAACATCTGCTTACCCTAATATAAGAGATAGATAGGGCCTCTTCAAAAACCTCAAGAGATCTGCAGAATATGGCATACAAAGATGTTTTCGTAACTTTAGATTTTTTTATATCAAGACATATCAACTCCTGACAGCACCCCCTATTCTCCTCCAAGTAGAAGATGAACATCGAAGAATCTCCAGTGGGAGATGATTGAATTAGTCGCAAGCCTATCTCTTAGTAGGAAAAGCCCCTTGCTCCAACTGTAGACAGAATGCTGTCCAAAAAGGACAAAACCTGGGAGCAGGTAGGTCGACAGCCTAGCTCTGCCAAGACAGGGTAGGTAAGTCCTTCATAACCCCTGCTCTACAATCAATGTCTGTCAGAGAAGCAGGGCCAAATGACTGAAGATCGATGCTGTAATGTATGGAGAGAAAATGAGAACTGTCCAGGCAGCCACTGGTATGTCATTTCTTAGTTTAGGAAGCTGCAGACCCTGTACTTCCTATAAAATCAGATATATTTATCCCTCTCAGGTCTCTGAGGTGATTGAAACACAGATAGATAGAGTCTATCTGTTTGAGTTGTTTAGGAGTCAAGAGAGTGTTATACATCTAAGAAGATATTTTTAAAATTGTGTTGCAATTAGTATGAATGTTGAGTCAGATAAAGAACTTTAAACTCATGGAGAAGTTTAAATAGTAGAATGTTAAAGTCAGGTACCAAATACATAGTGACTGGTCATTGGGAATGTACGTTAAGCCATATAACCCTCATAACTGTGGCCTATTTTACCTCTGTTGTACTGTATTGTATTTATTATTATAAGAGAAAGAGCCATTTGTTGGACTGAAAGGAGAAACTGTATGGGGAAATAAGATACACCTTAAACTTAAAAGAAAAAAAAAGGGAAGAGGATGGGGGGTTGAGGGTGGTAGGGTGGAACTGGTGGGGAAATAAGGAGGGGACTGCGATTGAGATGTAACTTGAAGAAATAAAAAATAAAGGAAAAAAAGTAAAAAAAAAAATCTTTGAATGCCATACTCTGCAGATCTCTTGGGGTTTTTGAAGACGCCCTGTCTATCTCTTATGTTTAGATAAGCAAATGTTGCTGTCTCTTAACAACTTGATTTCTGAGTAGCTTAGAAAATAATGCGATAGACTGTCATAGTAACTAACAAAATGACACGCTTGCATGACTGTTAGTTTGTATTTTTTAATTATCCTAAACAGTTTATGATGGTTGGTAGCAAAAGGCCAAAACTTCACATTACCTTTTTAAGCATTACTAGGTACAATACCTTTAAGAAGTGTTACCCTTAATTTTGTAACAATATTCAAAGATCAATACCAATGTGGCCAAATATACTCTTAATTTTGTATCAATATACTAAGATCAGTACCGATGTAGTCCAATACAATCTTAATTTTGCATTAATATACAATGATCAATACCAATTTAGCCTAATATAATATTAATTTTGTATCAATATACAAAGGTATAAGGGCTTATTCAATAATCTGTCCTTTTTTCTTGATCTTTTCTATACTATGTTTATGTCCCACTTTTTTTCAAGTCTATTCACTCCTACATAGGAGAGAAAGGACACAGAAAAGAAAAAGAGAGAAGTCCCTAGGTCTAACCTCCAAAACCCATTTAACAAGGCCATTTAGCAGCTTGTAGTCTCTTCCCCTAAGTGACAAATTTTTCTGTTATCCATCGAGTAACCAAAGGGGGGGGGAAACACCCTCCCCACCTTCTGGGCCTGGGACGTCACTCTCATAAATGACTTCCTGCTGATTTGGGATGTATTAAACCTGTTTGGGGCCCAAATACGGATGGAAAAATGGTTAAAAATATTAATAGAATCATTTGATGTTTAGTCCTTTTGTGCTCAGCTATTTAGATGTCCTAAGAAATTTGTAGACAGAAGCCGATCTTCAGGCCTTTACTGAAGTTCTGGCTGGAACAGTCTGTGGAGCTGAACGATCTTAGTGATTTTGAGTTGTGGTTGTAGACTTTTGAGGAAACAGCTATTGAGGAAGTCTGCAAGGCTGGATTGTCT
This sequence comes from Lophiomys imhausi, assembly GCA_907164525.1. Taxonomy (NCBI): domain Eukaryota; kingdom Metazoa; phylum Chordata; class Mammalia; order Rodentia; family Muridae; genus Lophiomys; species Lophiomys imhausi. Next base: position 23,885,206 of record CAJQZJ010032188.1, on the reverse strand, counting down.
GGGCCGCTCGTCTTCTTCGGTGTCTGATCTGTTTTCTGCTGAGGTTTCCCTTGTCCAGTTGTTCCTGGATTCCTTGAATGGATGTTTTAAGTCTCCTGGAAAGATAAGAACAGAGCCCTGCCCTAATCCTAACTCTGGGGCAATTACCTTTTTTTTTTTGGGGGGGGGGGTTAGGTAATATTTTTCCTGGAGCAAATTTGGTTTGTTGACAATATATAAAGTATTATCATTCAATCTGGATTAAAGAAGAAATTATTTTCTTATTTTGGAGCTAAACAAACCTTTAGTGTATATATTTTGAGATCTCAAAGGACAATTTGTTTACATTGAGCATGCCTTTTGTATGTAGCTTTTAAACTTAAATCCTTCCAGATCCTATGTGCCTATCTCTGCATACTAAGTATTGGGATCAAGACCTGTGGTTCCCAACTGAAGGGATTAAAGATGTGCTCCCCCGCCACTGGATCGAAGTTTTTCCCTATGTAGAGCTTGTTTTGTATCAGGCTGACCTTGAGCTCTGGCATCTTCATGCCAGCTCCTGACAGCATCCCCTATTCCACTCCAAGTAGAAGATAAGCATTGAAGAAACTCCTGTGTGAGATGGTTGAATTAGTGGCAAGCCTATCTCTTGGCAAAAAAAAAAAAAACAAAAAAACAAAAAACAAAAAAAAAAAACAAACCCGTGCTTCAATTATAGACAAACTGCTGTCCAAAAAGGACAAAACTTGGAAGCAAGTAAGTTGATAGCCTAGCTCTGCCAAGACAGGGTAGGTAAGTCCTTCATAATTTCTGCTCTACAATCAATGTCTGTCAGAGAAATGGGGCCAAATAGCTGAAGATTGATGCTGTAATGTATAGAGAGAAAATGGGAACTGTCGAGGCAGCCACGGGTATGCCATTTCTTAGTTTTGGAAGCTGCGGGCCCTGCACTTCCTGTATAATCAGTTATATTTATCACTCTCAGGTCTCTGAGGTGGTTGAAAAATAGATAGCTAGAGTCTCATAGTTAAATTTTGAGTTGTTTAGGAATCAAGAGGGTGTTCTGGATCTAAGAAGATGTTTTTAAAATTGTGATGCAAATTAGTATGAAAGCTGAGTTAGATAGAGAACTTTAAACTCATGGAGTTAGTTAGATAGTAGAATGTTAAAGTCGGGGGCCAAATACATATGGACTGGACATTGAGAATGTATGCTAAGCCATATAACTCTCAGAATTGTGGCCTATTTATTTCAGTTGTTTTGTACTGTGTTTATTGTTATAAGAGAAAGAACCATTTGTTGGACTGAAAAAAAAAAGAATTATGCATTCGGGGGTAAGGGTGAGAGGGTACGAGGTTGGGGCTGGGAGGGGTGGAATGAGAGGGCTGTGATGGAGATGTAACTTGAAGTAATAAATAAACATTAAAAAATGCAATGTGAAGTTTTGGCCCATTGATAGCAACTGTTACAAACTGTTTAGGATAATTAAGAAAGGCAAAATAATAGTTATTCAAACATGTCATTTGGTTAAGTACTAGTGTAGCTTGTGACAGATGTTTGCTAAGTTAATTGGAAATCAAGTTGCTAAGAGACAAGCAACATTTGCTTATCCAAATATACAGAGATAGGTGGTGTTCAAAAACCTCAAGAGATATGTAGAATTTGGCATTCAAAGAAGGTGTCTTAACTTAAGATTTTTTGATATTGAGACAAGTCAGCTCTTGACAGCACCTCCTATTCCACTCCAAGTAGAGGATGAGCATCAAAGAATCTCCATTTGGAGATGGTTGCATTTGTGGCAAGCCTGTCACTGGGCAACCGCCCCCCCCAAAAAAAACCACAAAACAAACAAACAAACAAAAAACCCCCTTGCTTCAACTGTAGACAGAATCCTGTCCAAAAAGTACAAAACTTGGAAACAGGCAAGTCAATAGCCTATGTTAAGACAGCATAGGCAAGTCCTTCACAATTCTTGCTTTACAATAATGTCTGTCAGAGATACTGGGCCAAGAGGCTGCATATAGATACTCTAATGCATGAAGAGAAATTGGGGACTATCCAGGCAGTCAGTTGTCTGTCATTTCTTAGTTTTGAAAGCTGCTTGTTCTGCACTTTTTGTTTATTCAGATATATTTATCCTTTTCAGGTGTCTGATGTGGTTGAGGACTAGATAGATTTAGTCTCACTGTTAAGTTTTAAGTTGTTTAGGAATTAAAAGGATGCTCTAAGTCTAAGAAGATTTTTTTATGTTGGTAATGAAAGTTAGGATAGAAAATTAGCAAGTTAGGTATAGATCTTTAAAGTCATGTAGATAGATGGATAATAGAAAATTAACGTCAGTTGCCAAATATGTATGGACTGGACATTGTGAATGTATGTTATACCTTATAATTTTCATAATTGAGGCCTAATTATTAAAAAAAAGAATTATGAGTTCTGGGAAAAGAGAGGATGGTATGGTGAGGCTGGGAGGAGTGGTGGGAGGTGACTGTGATGAAGATGTAACATGAAGAAATAAATAAACATTTTAAAAGGATATTAAAAAATAGATATTGAAAGAAAAGTGTTCTTCTTAGATCTGTACATTTTTATTATTTTATGTCCAGTTTTTTTTAGTTCATTATATACTTTACATAATTCTGCTCTATCAGATGTGTAATAGTTAAAGATCTTTTTTCCATTCTATAACATGCTACTTTTTCTGAATAACAGTACCCTTTGTGTTACAGAAGCTTTTTTAATTTCATGAGGTTCCATTTATTAATTATTGGACTTAGTGCCTGACATGTACGTGTTCTTTTCAGAAAGTCATCTAAGGCAGTGATTTGAAGACTAGTTCTCCTTTTTCTACTATAAGATTCAGTTGTAAATTTGAAATTTATGACACAGTATCAAATGGTCAGCCCTGAAAATACATCCAAATAATATTACATGGACTCTAGTTATATTTTGGAACATGTGTGTTTATATAAATATGCAAGCAATAATAGTTAATGAAAATAGAGAATATCAATTTGAAGGAGAATGGGGAAAGATATGTGGGTGTGTTTAGAGAGAGAAAAGGGAGAAATTTAATTATGTTATAATCTCAAAAATTAAAAGTGTACTTTGTGTGTGTGTATAACATAAAACATCTACTTTAAATATTATCTTGATAAAGTTTATTAATAGTGTTTATTTCATAAACCATATGAAAATAAAATATTTTAATTTGGAAGTGTGACAAACCAGACACCTTGCTAAAACATAAAGTATGTTGCTGTAAGGTTTGAGAATTTATTCTGTCCAGTGATTCCAAATACAATAGCTAGCCTTTAGATACTAAAAACTTATATTTGTTGGTAGAATGAGCAGACTGTTTACGTAAAAATTATGATTGTATAAAGAAGTAAAAGTCAGAAGGAATAACACTGAGGCAATGATTGTTAAAAGATTTGAAAAGTGGAAATAATAAAAGTCACAAGTTGTAAGAGCTGATGTGAAGCTAGAACTTAGGAGAGTAGGAAGGCAAGACATAATCAGTATCAGATCTGAAGGTGAGAAGACCAGTAGGGGGTTATGCTGTGCTAGTAAGTGAAAGAAAAATCTCAAAAGAATGGAATATAAACCAGAGCAGAGAACACTGAGCAATGCTAGATAAGACATTAAAATTCAAAAGGTTAGAATGTTAAATCAACATCAAGGTGAAACTCAGAACAAAGGTTCAGAAACATTGGAACAAAGATGGTATCCAGACAGAAGCAGCCACATAAAGTCTGAAGAATATTTTGTGTAAATGCCAAACAAAACATCGCAAGTTTTTTAGTTTGTCCTAGTTGTGAAGCCAGCAAAGGGCAGACATCAAGGGCTAGACTGTGAACTATCTGGTGGCAAAGCTACAGAGCATGAACTTTACTGGAAGCCTGTGGGGAACTCTGGGTGGATTTTTAGTTGGGGTGTGACATGATTAGTTTATATTTTATAAAGGTCATTCTGACAGCTGCAGAAAGCGGGTAACTAAGCATGGCAATGAACTTGCTTAGGAAACAAAGTATGCACATGGGAAGTGTAATTCAATTAAACTTTCTTCAAGGAATACAATAATAATTAAATCGATATATTTTTACAATTGCAAAATCACAAAAAAGTATGCTATAGAGCTTGAATAGTCATGTTAATATATTGGTGTACTTTGCATCCTAAAAATTGGTAAGGCAAATAGTAAATTCACTTACTGTCTCATTATAAATCTTGCTCTGATTTACAAGCTATTTTTATACTGTATGTGAGACTAGTATGAAGAACAGTGTAAATTCTTGAAAATGCACATATGTACATATCTACTAATACAGTATGAAGAACTCTAAATATTGCCTTCTTAAAGATTGCATCCTTTTCATTTTTCCTAATTTGAAGTCCTTGAACTGGGAACTTAATTCTATATCATCAATGAAATTGTTCATAATTTTTTCAAATATAAAATATTTTTGCTTTTCCCTGTGAAAATTAATACTTTCTGTTAAAAAATGCTTTATGTGTGTGGGTGTGTGTTATATTATATATGTAATATATAGGTTAAATATAATATACTATATATACATTTCATTTTTTTTCAACTACAGTTCTCAATCATAGTGCTTACCAAAAAAGGCAATAACAGAGTTAGGTGATAAGAAAAAAAAAGTTTATTTCTGGTTCCTAAGGCTGACAACAATAAAATTCTTACAGTTTCAAGAGGAGAAACAAGAGTCCTTTTTGAATGAAATATCAGTATTCTGCTCCATTCCCCCAATCCTTCAAACATTTAAAGAAATGAAAAATAATACTTATGTAAAATAATTTATTCAGAAATAAATGTATGTAACTCATTGTTCTTGGGCTATTTTACATTAAATAAATAAATACATATACAGCAATACTTCCTCAAGATAATATTCTAATTGCATTTTTCTGGATCTCAGCAAAAAGAAAGAAAGAAAGGCAATTCAATTCATAACAATGAGCCAATTCTTTTCTTAGGTTGACCAATCTGTATTCAAAATGAATCTAATAAAGTGCATTAAGATAAAAGAATCTAAACTGTGAGAAAGGCCTTTATTCTGTTTTTGTTTTTGTTTTTAAATATGCAATCATTTAAATTATTCCTTATGTGTTTCATTCAAACATTGGGCAACTCTTGGGCAGCGTGCTGAGAAGAATCAGCCTTGAGAACAATGTTTAGAATGGGGAATAACTGCTACACTTCTGCCTACAATCCACACCTGTATGTTATAGAAGTATAAAAGACACAGTAAGCACAGTAAGTCCTTAGTGGGATCTGAGGGTCCATGTTGCCATATAGTGTTAATTTATATTTCCTTAGACCAAACAATAGCAAAAACACACAAGCAAAAACCACACAAGCAAACAGCTTCTCCTAGAGGCCTTGCAGCTATGGCTGCCACGTCACATATGCATCAGTAAGTCACCAAGGCTAAGTGTACATTCAATGTTCTGACCTATGGACATCCTAATGAATAGTAGCCTAACATTCTCTGGGGAGAGAAAAGCAGGATGGATATCTACACCATTTCAGTTCCATGGGGACCAAAAGGGGAGCTAGTCTGTGTCGACCACCAGTCCAGCACCAGGCAAGCACCAGATGGACTCCCAGGACAGGAAGCAAGCCAGAGACTGGGGGAGTCCTGTCTCTGGCCCTGGATGAGGAGATTGTGAATGAGCCAGGCCCAAGGGTATGAGTGTGGGAGAGTCATCCAAGTCTTTTGTCTGCTTGGTGGTGGTGATGAAAAGGGAGAGATCCCCTCCTTTTGGCCCTCACCACCAGTGACAGACAGGAAATCTGGATACAATGGGGCCACAAGACAGGAGATCTGTCCCTGCCCATCATATGCTGCAGACCTTGGGAGGGCAAGCACTGCACCTTGCCTGTCAGCACACTACAGTTGGCCCTGGATGTAGGGATTGTGGGTGAGCCATTCCTGAGAGAGTGAGTATGGGAGAGCTATCCCTGCTTTTTGTCTGCTTTGTGGGGATTTTGGAGAGGGAGAAACTTCCTCCCATCACTTTTGCCCTCACCACCAATGGCAGACAGGATATCTGGCTGCGATGGAGTAACAAAGAACAGGAGAGCTGTCCATGCCATCATATGTTGCACCACTTGAGAGCATGCCCTGCACCTTTCCTGGGCAGCACACTAAAGTTGGCCCTGGATGTCGGGATTGTTGGTGAGCCAGCCCTGAGGGAGTGAGTGTGGGAGACCCAGGCCTGCCTTATGTCTACATTATGGAGGTATTGGCTAGGCAAAGATCTCCTTACTTGTGTCCTCACCACCAGAGCTGTAAAGGAGATGTGGCCCTGATGGGGTCACAGGAGCAGGAGAACTGTCCCTGCCTTTCATATGCTGCTGCACTCAAGAGCAGGTTCTGCACTTTGCCTGCACAGCACATTACAGTTGGCACTGGATGAGGGGATTGTGGGTGGGAAATCCCTGAGGGAGTGAGTGTGGAAGAGCCAGCCCTGCCTTTTGTCTGCTCTGTGGAGGTGTGGATGAGGGATAGATCACCTTCTATCTCTTTTGCCCTCACCACCAGAGGAAGACAGGAAATCACTTCCTCATGAGTGTCACAAGAGGAAGAGAGCTATCTCTGCCCCTCACATACTACAACACTGGAGAGTAGGCCCTGCACCTTACCTGGGCAGCACACTACCGCTGGCCACAGGGGTTGTTGGTGAGCTAGTGGTGAGGGAGTAAGTGTGGAACAGCCATCCCTGCCTTTTGTCTGCTTTTGAGGGAGAGATCTCCTTTGTTCTCTTGCCCTTCTCACAGGTAGGAGAACTAGCCCTGTTGGGGTCATGAAAGCAGGAGAGCTGACCCAACTACTTACTTGTTGCAGCTCTTGGGAGAGCAGACTCAGCAAATAGGATTTGCAGGACCAGAACCAGGGATTTGAATTGGCCCCCTCCATAAATGAAGTGCTGGAATACATGAAGAGGCCAGTTCCACAGATCCAAAACTACAGATTTCCATGACACAAGAAAACAACAGTATATCTGAGAGGAGTCACAATGAGGTTCCAGTATTGACAAAGTGGCAGAAACCAGAGGCCTCATACCAAAGAAAGGAGTCATTATAATGAACATTTGCAAGCAAAGATGTGGGACAATAGGGACTACTGTGTGTGGGACACACTGAGATACACTACAGCTTCCACAATGATTTTTTTTTTAATGTTGGGGAGGTTGTAAGGGTGGAGGGTGGGTCTGACAGGAGACAGGAGAGGAGAGAAAACAGAGTGTATGAAGTAAAAATCACAAATTAAAAGAAAACAATAAAAAAATTAAGCAATTGTAAACAAACAAAAACTACAACCAACAACAACAAAAACAAAATTTCTCACTTAATTTCTTTAGGCAGAAAATGTTTACAAATTTGGCATTTGTAAATTTTGTTTACTTATCAAAAGAAATCTATAGTTAATAGAAGGAAATCATATTTTAAAGTATATTTGAGTAGTTCTGCTTAATTCCTTCAAAAATCTTTTGATAAATTATTCCATTCAGAGATGAAGGTAAAGTTGGGGTGGTAAAACAATTTAAATTTAACAAAAGCCTACAAGCATCTTCCCTAATGTTATGTGTTACTTTCTGTTTAAAAGCACCATGATTGATGGCTCATATTATTGTAATGATTAACGTGAATAAAGATGTAATGACTTTAAAATAAAGATATACCATTTAAACTTTCAATTAAATTGCAGTGTATTAATAATAAAGTAACACAATACTAATTTATCAATGTACTTTTGTAAATGTATTTGAAAAGTGTTTATAACATTCTAAATAATAATTTGAATGAAACAATTAGGGAACTTTATCAAATCACTTAAATGGAAAGTAATTAACAAACTTAATGTCAAAATTGAGGCACCAATATGGAAATAGTGAAAATTTCATCTTGAGAGTGTCTCATGATATTAAGAGTGTAACTCTGCAATGTCTCTTCCTTTGTTTTTCAGATCCTGTTATTTTGTGAATAAAATATATGGAAGCCTTCTCATTGTTTAGAACTATCCAATTATAAAGTACCAGGCTGCATTAGAAGTCAAATTCTGCACTCAGCTACCTTAGCAGGCCATAGGGTTCTTCATGACAGAGGCAAGGATTTCCACACTTGTCACATTTCGGTATTCATGTTAAGTGATGCTTGCTTAGTGCCAAAGTCTAGAAATGACTGTAGATGGTCAATTGCCAGCTGTTGCTGATGTGTGAGGATCAGCAGTATGAGGGAGAAAGGAGCAGGTATATTTTCATAAATTGGTAGAATTCTGAGGTCTGTTACATGTGCCATGACTAAATTAGACCCCATACCAGGTTCTTCTACTTTTTAAGTCTTTATGTTTTGATTGATTTTTTTTAGGTCATTTACTTTCAGGACAATTATTCATATGTTCATGTTCAAGTATGTCTTTTGACTGTATTATTTTATTCCGCATGTAATTTGTCTCCTTTATTATCTTGTTTCGCTTAGTCACCTTTACTCTTATTTTTTCTTGTCTACCCATGGTTTATTGAAATTATTTTTCATTCATTGTTGGTTTACATATCAGGTTTTTCTTATTTTTTTTCAGTTTTACAGAATCTTATCTGTTTGTTTTCTGATGACCTGTATATCCCAACACAGTTCTTGGCACTTAGGGGACCTTCTTTTGAGGAATATTTTCAGGTTAAAAAATGATACCTTCCTAGAGATAACCTTGGTTTGCTCACTCATTCCTTCCTTCCTCTCTCTCTCTCTTTCTCTTTATTATTTCTTTCCTGTCTTTTAACAGTCATTGTACAAATGGATTTCCTCATTAAATTGCCTTAGTTTTGAATTTTTTATATTCACCCTTAATATACTTTTATTGTAGCCTATGTTTTTGTCTCTGTTGTCTTTGGTCAAATAATTTCCTTCTTGTTTCATGTATTTCAAATTTTAATTCCAAAATTAAAAAATAAACATTTATGTATTTTGCTTTAAATGATGATCTTTAGTTCCATTTATTTTCCTGAAAATGGTATAATTTCATTCTTCTTCGTGATTAAATTGTATACAGGTATATATATAGTGTGTGTGTGTGTAAACTTTTTGCATCGTGATGATCATCTAGACTGATTCCTCAAATTAGCTCTTAACTTTCATGAACCACTCTACTGAAGATTTCGCTGCTCTCGGCTAACTCAGTCTTCAAGGGTAAATATATGTCATTTTGTTGTAGAATGAAAGTCTATGTAGAATGAAACTATGACTCCAAAAAGCTATAAGTCTCAGTTACTCCTATGGCTGGTGTATTTTGAAGGCACCCAACAATCTGGTTATGAGAAGGAAGACTTAAGCTCATAGAAACAAAAGGAATTGGAGGGTGGGTTAGGGTTATGACTGTGGATCCCTTCTCTATTTTGTTTACCTATTGTGTATCTAATGAGAAATAAGAATCTTCAGGTCTGATGAGGAAATAGTAGTTTTCTACTTACTTCCTGTGGGAAGGGTCCTCTGTTCAATTGCTTTCCATGCTGTGTGGTTTGCTAGTATGTCTTGCTTGAGGAAAGCTTCTCCCATCTGCCTTTTATTTAAGGTCTAAGCTAATTGAGAAAGCATCAGAAAATCAGCACAGTCTTTGTTGATTCTGGAAGATAAGATGACATAATGTCTCTGCTGGTCTGTTGATCTTCAGTCTTCATTTTCTTCAATGTTACTGAGTTCTATTTTCATTATTTTTGTTATTACCAAAGTCTCTAAGTTGTGTTTGTTTTGTAGGGATCTTGACAAGCAGAAAATTGTAGATGTTTAACCTATGTGAAAGAATGAAAATTTGATGTTTAATGACTCAAAGAGTTAATGACAGGATAATTTTGTTTTAAGATTGGTTTGGGGGGCTGGAGAGATAGCTTAACATTTAAGGTAACTCACTGCTGTAGCAGAAGACCATTCTTTGTGTCCCAGCACCCAAATAAGTCAGTTCACAGCCACCTGCAATTCCATTCACGGGAATATGGCACCTCTAGTCTCTGTGGTCAGCTGTTCTCAAGTGTACATACCCACTCAAATGAACATTCACCCATCCACATAATTAAAAATAAAATATCTCTTAAAGATTTAGGTTTATTATGTTTAATTATGTTTGTATAATGTACATATAATGTTGTATAATGTATCAGGTACTCACAGTGCTGAAAAGAAAGCATCATGTCCCCTAGAACTGGGGACACAGGTGACCATGAGCTACCCTGTGAAGTTGCTGGGATAGATACTTGGTTCCTGTGAAAAAAATATACTTACTCCTAACTGGAGAACTATCTTTTACTGCTCAGTAACAGAATAAGTTTTATAATAAAAGGTAATAAAAGTTTACTTCGCTAGAAATAGACATTGTCTGCTATAGTGTAAACATTAAACAAGGATCTGGTAGGAAAGGTACTGGGATTAGAAGAATGAGGAGAAACTATAATCAGGATATATTGTATGAGAAGATCTATTCTAAATTTAAGAAGTATTTTAATTTCACAAAAATAGAAAACAAAATAAAACAAAAATATTGATTATATTTAGTAATATTTTATTTTCCTGATTCTCTGTGTGTGTATGTGTGTGTGCGTGTGTGCCTCTATGTGTGACTGTATGTGTGTCTGTGTGTGTGTGTGCCTCTATGAGTGACCATATGTGTGTCTGTGTGTGTGTGTGTGTTTGTGTGATTTTTGCTTAGAGACATCAAATTCCTATGTAGCACAAGCTGCGCATAGGAAATTCTTACTTTTACCACCTTATGCTTTAACCTCTTTAGTAAAAGATCATAGGCATTTTTACATACATGTTTAAGTCCCTCTTTTCACAACAAATTACAAAATACTTTACAAATGGATCTCTTTTATTTCATTATTAGACTCAAGAAAAGTAAGTGAATGTTAAATCTAAGCAACTGTACCTAAGTAAATAGTGCAAACAACATTCATTTCAGTAGTAAGTTAATATGTAAAATTTAGTCAGTTTCAACCTGTCACCAAATCCTCAGATAGATCCTGGTCCATCCATCAGTGGAGCTTATCCAAATACAGTTATATGCTTTCATGAATAATGATAATAAAGGTAGATAGATAGATAGATAAATGGTAGATAGACAGGTAGCTGATAGATAGATAGATAGATAGATAGATAGATAGATAGATAGATAGACAGATAGATTAAAGAAGACAGATAGATACATAGATAGATAGATGGATTGATAGATAGATAAATAGATGGTAGATAGATAGATAGATAGATAGATAGATAGATAGATAGATAGATAGACAGAACCATCTGTAGTCTCTCATCTCAGTGATAGTAGAAAACTAACTTTAGCTGAATATTCTAGCAGTGGAAGTTTGTCAACTGATATTACACAGACTTCTTAATTCTTAACTAAAGAAAAATAAAGATGATATTTCATTACCTTAGTAAAGTCCCAGTAATGAGGACAAAAGACAGGATAAAAGGACATCTGCCTCTGTGTTTAAGGACTTATCAGTGTGTCAAAGCTGTTTTTTCTGATGCTATTTGCTTATTGTTTGCAGGATATTTGTTATTACATCAAATGACAAGGAATATTGTGAATCTTCAACTAAGATGAAACTTGCTAAATGTTTGAAAATGTGTCAGAAAATTAAGAGATCCAGTACAGCTAAGACTTTGAAATCTGTGATTTAGCTCCCACACTCAATGGTCCCAATGTAGGTGACAGGCAGCAGTCTCATTTTGATCTCAGATAAGTGAGTGAAGAAAACATAAAGGAGATTTCATTGAATGGTTGTCTCCTTTCATCTGTGAAATTCAGACATGGATATGCCTTGATGAAAGTATTTGTGGGTAACTTTTGTAAATAAGAGACTAAAGAAATTTCTTGCTAGGAACGTTAGAAGTAACATAAATATTCCTCTGCCTGAAGTAATGCGTAGAATTTCTCTGCCAATGGGATGGTCAAAGTAACCTTGGACTCTGTTACAACTCAATACTTTCTGGCTCTTCAGCAGAGCAGAAGATGATGCAGAGCTCAGACTGAGGAATGCTGAGCCAATCATTCTGGGAGGCTTACCCTGAATCCCTTTGGAGAAACACCACCTGTCCAAGTCTGATCAGTGCTCGAAGCTAATTATATTTCTGCCTTCCTTATTCGTCATATGCATTTGACAGTTTCCTCAAAGTCATAGCAAGGACTTTTGCTAAGATCTTATACATATACTGATACTTATACAAATTAGTCAGAATTAATGTTTTTGCTATCATCCCCAGTTCATATGCTAGTATTTATTTTGAATTTTCTATATTTCTTCACTTTTATATAATGTTGAAGTAATTCTCTGGAGCAAATATTTCTATAGCATTTCCCAGTTTCTTTGGTTCCTTCAGAGTTATGACCCATAAGATTTAGAAGTCAGTGCACTGGGGTTGCAGGTGACTGGAAAACAGTCTGAGATTGTTGACACTGCCAACTAGTTTATTCAAGGCCAGCTGGCAGTTGGGACGTACAGACAGATGCAACTTATAAATGGGCATCTGTGGAAAGACAGCATTCCAGGCCTTTCAGGATGGCATAGAATCTAAGAAACAATTCTTCTTCAATGACGGGAACTGCAACCTAACCAATGATGTTATACCCAGTTGGCAGGGAAAAGACAGAATGTACCAAAGGCTGATATATTAAGTGTGTCATAAAACTGAAATATTTTAACCACATGACTTCAAAAGGAACATCCCATTAAAATAATTATTTATGCCTTCCCTTGGTACATAACATCAAAACAATTATCAATTACAGAAAAAAAACTTCATTGTATTTCAGCATATCATATGCATTTATGTATTTGTGTGTGTGAATTAATATATGAACATTAACATGCACACATGATACATATGTGTGCATAGAGAAAGTGTCGAAGGGCAGAAAGATTCCTAAGATTCTATAGAAAAGTGAGATTACATACTTAACTTCTTTTTTTAATTAATTTATTTATTTTTCTTCAAGTTGCATCTCAATCGCAATCTCCTCTCTACTCCCCCCTCCAGTCCCATCCTCCCATCCTCTTCCACCTCAACCCACCCATCCCCATCCATTTTTTTTAAGTTTAAGATATATCTTTTCCCCCCAACAGCTCCCCCTTTCAGTTCAATAAATGGCTCTTTCTCTTATAATACTAAATACAATTCACAACAACAGAGGTAATTAGGCCACAATTATAAGAGTTATATGGCTTAGCATACATTCCCATTGTCCAGTCCATATGTATTTGGCACCTAACTTTAAAGTTCTACTATCTAACTATCTCCATGAATTTAAAGTTCTATATCTAACTCACTTTTCATACTAACTTGCATCACAATTTTAGAAACATCTTCTTAGATCCAGGGCACTTTCTTGATTCCTAAACAACTCAAAATTTAATCATGAGAATCTAGCTATCTATTCTTCAATCACCTCAGAGACCTGAGAGGGATAAATATGTCTGATTATATAGGAAGTATAGGGCCTGCAGCCTCCAAAACTAAGAAATGATAAACCAGTGCCTGCCTGGACAGTTCCCATTTTCTCTCCATATATTACAACATCGATCTTCAGTTGTTTGGCCCTGTTTCTCTGACAGACATTGATTGTAGAGCAGGAATTATGAAGGACTTGCCCAGCCTGTCTTGGCAGAGCTAGGTTGCGGACTTACCTGCTTCCAATTTTTGTCCTTTTTGGACAGCATCTGTCTACAGTTGGAGCAAGGGTTTTTTCTGCTAAGAGATAGGCTTGCCACTAACTCAATCATCTCCCACTGGAGATTCTTTGATGCTCATCTTCTTTTTGGAGTAGAATAGGGGGTGCTGTCAGGAGTTGACATACCTCGATATCAAAAAAATCTAAAGTTAAGCGAACATCTTTGAATGCCATATTCTGAAGATCTCTTGAGGTTTTTGAAAAGGCCCTATCTATCTCTTATATTAGGATAAGCAAATGTTGCTTGTCTCTTTGCAACTCGATTTCTGATTAGCTTAGAAAATAACTATAGTAGACTGTCATAGCACCTAACAAAAGGACAGGCTTGCATGACTATTAGTTTACATTTCTTATTATCCTAAACAGTTTATGACAATTAGTAGCCAAAAGCCGAAACTTCACATTTCATTTTTTTTTCTTTATCCCCTGATACATCCATCCTGCTTCTCTGGAGTCGGTGTCCCTATATAACAGTCCGTCACTCCAGTTCATACGTCATATGAGGGCCAGGAGCCTCTTCATACAATGGGGGTTGACGAGGCAGTATCACCGGTGAAAAGTGTCCCATTGCCGACAAACAGATAAAAAAGAATAAAAAAAAATAAAAGAATAAAAACTAAAAGTCTATGTACATGTTCCCTTAGGGGTGTTGGTTGTAGTATCAATATCCTCTAGTATATAGCTAAATTCTTACTATAAGTGAATAGATGCCATATTCATCCTTCTGAGTCTGGGAAAGCTCACTTAGGATGAGCTTTTCTAGTTACATCCATTTGGCTGCAAATTGCATAATTTCATTGCTCCTGATAGCTGAATAATATTCCATTGTGTAGATGTACCACAGTTTTTTAACCCATTCTTCGGTTGAGGGGCATCTGGGTTGTTTCCAGTTTCTAGCTATTACAAATAAGGCTGCTATAAACATAGATGAGGAAACTTCCTTATGATTCCGTGAAGAGGCATTTAGGTGTGGGTTCTGAGGCAAAGCTATTGCAAGTTTTCTAAGATTTCGCCAGACTGACCTCCATAGTGGTTGCACAAGCCTGCACTCCCACCAGCAATGGAGGAGGGTTCCCCTTTCTCCACACCCTCGCCAGCATGTGCTGTCATTTGAGCTCTTTATCTTAGCCATTCTGACAGGTGTGAGATGGAATCTCAGGGTCGTCTTGAGTTGCATTTGTCTGATGATTAAGGATGTTGAGCATTTCTTCAAGTGTCTCTCAGCCATTAGGGATTCGTCCTTTGTGAATTCTCTATTTAGCTCTGTCCCCCATTTTTTGATTGGATTATTTGGTTTCTTGGCATTTAATTTCTTGAGTTCTTTGTAAATTTTGGATATTAGCCCTCTGTCAGATGTGGGGTTGGTGAAGATTTTCTCCCAGTCTGTAGGCTGGCATTTTGTTCGAATAAGAGTGTCTTTTGCCTTACAGAAGCTTTTCAGTTTCATGAGGTCCCATTTAATTATTGTTGATCTCAGGTCCTGAGCTGTTGGTGTTCTGTTCAGGAAGTTGTCACCTGTGCCAATGTGTTCGAGGGATTTTCCAAATTTTTCTTCTAGTAGATTTAGGGTGGCCTGCCTTATGTTAAGTTTTTTGATCCACTTGGATTTAAGTTTTATACAAGGTGATAAGTATGAGTCTAATTTCATTCTTTTACAAGTGGACATCCAGTTGGACCAGCACCATTTGTTGAAGATGCTGTCCTTCTTCCATTGTGCCGTTTTGGCTTCTTTGTCAAAAATTAGGTGGCCATAAATGTGTGGGTCTATTTCTGGATCTTCAATTCAATTATATTGATCTACTGGTCTGTTTCTATACCAATACCATGCTGTTCTTAAAACTATTGCTCTGTAGTACAGCTTGATATCTGGGATGGTGATACCTCCAGATGTTTTGCTTTTTTTTTTAATTGTACAGGATTGATTTAGCTATTCTGTGCTTTTTGTTGTTCCATATGAAATTGAGTATAGCTCTTTCCTGTTCTATAAAGAATTGTGTTGGTATTTTGATAGGAATTGCATTGAATCTATATATTGCTTTTGGTAGGATGGCCATTTTTATTATGTTGATCCTACCTATCCATGAGCATGGGAGATCTTTCCATCTTCTAAAGGCCTCTTCCATTTCTTTCTTCAAGGGCTTGAAGTTCTTATTGTACAGTTCCTTTACTTGCTTGGTTAGAGTTACCCCCAGGTATTTTATGTTGTTTGTGGCTATTGTGAAGGGGGTTGTTTCCCTTATTTCTTTCTCAGCCCATTTGTTTGTTGTATAAAGAAGGGTTTCTGTTTTTCTTTTAAATAATTTTGTATCCAGCCACCTTGCTGAAGGTGTTTATCAGCTGTAAAAGTTCTCTGGTGGAAATTTTGGGGTCTTTAAGTATACTATCATATCGTCTGCAAATAGGGATAATTTGACTTCTTCGTTTCCAATGTTTATCCCTTTGATTTCCTTTAGTTGTCTTATTGCTCTAGCAAGAATTTCAAGTACTATATTGAAGAGATATGGTGAAAGTGGACATCCTTGTCTTGTCCCTGAGTTTAGAGGAAATGCTTCAAGCTTCTCGCCATTTAATTTGATGTTGGCCACTAGCTTGCTGTATATTGTCTTTATTATTTCTAGGTATGATCCTTGTATGCCCGTTCTCTCCAGAACTTTTAGCATGAAGAGGTGTTGGAGTTTGTCAAATGCTTTTTCTGTATCTAGCGAGATTATCATGTCTTTTTTTCCTTCATCTTGTTTATATAGTGAATTACGTTGATAGACTTTCATATGTTGTACCATCCCTGCATTCCTGGGATGAAGCCTACTTGTTCATGGTGTATGACACTTTTGATGTGTTCTTGAGTTCGGTTTGCTAGTATTTTATTGAGTATTTTTGCATCTATGTTCATGAGGGAGATTGGTCTCAAGTTCTCTTTTTTTTTGTTGGGTCTTTGTGTGGTTTAGGAATCAGGGTGACTGTGGCCTCATAGAATGAGTTTCGCAATGTTCTTTCAGATTCTATTTGGTGAAAGAGTTTGAAGAGTATTGGTGTTAGCTCCTCTTTGAAGGTCCGGTAGAATTCCGTGCTAAGGCCTTCTGGCCCTGGGCTTTTTTCGGTTGGGAGATTTTTAATGACTGTTTCTATTTCCTTAGGAGTTATAGGGCTGTTTAATCTGTTAATCTGATCTTGATTAAGCTTCGGTAGGTGGATTCTATCGCGAAAATTGTCCATTTCACTTAAGTTCTCAAATTTGGTGGTGTATAGATTTTTAAAGTAGGACCTAAATATTTTCTGGATTTCCTCAATGTCTTTTGTTATTTCACCCTTTTCATTTCTGATTTTGTTGATTTGGGTTTTTTCCCTCTGTCTTTTAGTTAATTTGGCTAAGGGTCTGTCTATTTTGTTTATTTTCTTGAAGAACCAACTCTTGGTTTCATTGATTCTTTGTATAGTTCTTTTTGTTTCTAAGTTGTTGATTTCAGCCCTATGTTTGATGATCTCCTGCCTTCTGCTCCTTTTGGGGGTATTTGTTTCTTTTTTTTTTCCAATTCACCCAGTTTGGCTGTTAATTCGTTAATATGATCTGTCACAATTTTCCTTTTGAAGGCACTTAGTGCTATGAATTTTCCTTGTAGCACCGCTTTCATTGTGTCTCATAGGTTTGGGTATGTGTGTCTTCATTTTCGTTGGATTTTAAGAAGTCTTTGATTTCCTTCTTTATTTCTTCCCTGACCCAATAGTCATCTAGTAAAGAGTTGTTCAATTTCCATGTTCATGTTGCCTTTCTGTTGATTCTTTTGCTGTTGAAGTCCAGTTTTATTCCATGTGGTCTGATAAGATATACACCTTCTTCTCAGCACCGCATGGAACCTTCTCCATAATTGACCATATAGTCGGACATACTTAACTTCTAATCAAACTTACCTATGACATTTAGAATGGATGTCTAAAAGTCTTTCTCCATGGGAAAATGATAAAGGGATTATAGTGCTTTAAGAAATCAATCTAAATAAAATGAATCACCTAGTAACTATATTCATAGGAAATCCATAACCATGTTTGGAAGTCTATCAACATGGCAATCTAATACACACACACATACACATCTTCGTAAATATAGTATTAGTATTTTGGCAATAGCATAAAACATAACACACATAATAACAATAGTGACATAAAATGAGTATTGTCTACAATGGATTAAACAGAAATTTCATATTATCTTACTGTTATATTTCATGGATATTTTAAGAAAACATACACAAAAACAAAATGTCTGTTATAATGCTATAATATGTTATAGTCTTTCTTATTCATGCATAAAATATATGTCATAGATGCTAATTTAATCAATAAATGACATAGTGAGCTTTATTCTAGCAAATGTTTCTTAGTTTGTAGCATAATACCTCTTAGCTAAATCTTGAGACAAACCATATCTTAGTATAAAAAGGGGGACAAAGAAACTCTGGGAGTACTATGTGTAGGTAGGGAGGTGAATGGGAAGAGGGAAGTATGAAAGAAATCTGTAAGAGGTGAATAGGACCTAAATATATTCAATGGCATTCTCAGAGAATTTACTATCATTTATCATTGTTATTTATTTATTATTATTAGTTATTATTTAAACCATATAATGCACAAGTCATAGGACTATAAAGTTATGTCATAGAAGATGTTACTAACATGCCCTGGTTCAATGTTGTTATGGTGAGTGCTTTCTTATGGAATATAACACCATTTGAAGACATAAGATTCCAGAGTACATTATCACTTACATTCCTTGAAAACTTTAATACAGCTGAGGAGTGTGGCAACACTCATAACACTGGTAACTTATGCTACTGGGTTATTCAGCAAGGAACATTGATACACAGATATGTTGTCCTTAGTAGGGGTTATATTACATGCCCATAGGAAGGAACATGGTGTTCAAAGATACTCACTGCTTCATAAACTATACCACCTTATATGACCTCTGAAGAAATTGGAAGTCTTTTATGTAACTAATGGAATGGAATGTGAGGTTGGTGATTCCTCACAGACATAAGCCAATATTGATGCAGGGTCAATGAAGTACAGAACTTAGTATTACCAATTAAATAGCAGGACCCAGGAACAACAGCAACAGTCTGCAAATGAGATTGCTGGTACAATCCAATCACTATATGGATATTGTCCAGGACATAACCAGTGTCAATTGTGGTAGGATTTGAGTTGCCTCCACATTATTTTAGGCCATTTTTCATTGCAACAGATTCTAATTAAGCAGATAGGAGTAGAATTTTATATATTAGGTTTTAAGAAATAGTTTTTTCTCTAGTAAAGTTGTATTATTGCTAATATAATAAAAATAAAGCCGCCAGGCATGGTGGCACAGGCCTTTAATCCCAGCACTTGGGAGGCAGAGGTAGGCAGTTCACTGTGAGTTCGAGGCCAGCCTGGTCTACAAATGAGTCCAGGACAGCCACGGCTACACAGAGAAACCTTGTCTCGAAAAAAAATCAATCAATCAATAAATATATAAATATATAAATATTTAAATAAATTAATAAAATAAAAAAATAAAATAAAGCCATGTATTGCCCCTATTATGTTTAGGTATGGGCTTTGTATCCCTGATCCCTCCAACACTTTTATCATGAAGGGGTGTTCGATTTTGTCAAAGGCTTTTTCAGCATATTATGACATGATAATATGGGGGTTTTTTGGTTTATTTATATGATTGAATATACTGATGGATTTTCGTATGTTCAACCTTCACTGCATCCCTTGTTGAAGCCTACTTGATCATATTTTTGATGTGTTCTTCTTGGATTTAGTTTGTCAGTATTTTATTCAGCATTTTGCATCAATGTTCATTAGTAAAATTGGTCTGAAATTCTCTTTCTTTGTTGAGTCTTTATGTGGTTATGTATCAGGGTGACTGTGGATGCATAGAATGAGTTTATCAATGTTCCTTCTGTTTCTATTTTGTGGAATATTTTGAGGAATTAGTCTTCATCCCAGGGATGAGGGGATAGTCTAACCTAAAAATCCATCATTTTAATTCACCATATAAAGAAACTGAAAGAAAACAAATCACATGATCATCTCTTAACATGTTTAAAAAGCCTCTGACAAAATCAAAAACCCTCTCGTGATAAAAGTCTTGGAGAGATTTGGGCTTAAGGACCATCTGTAAACATTATAAAAGCAATGTACAACAAGTAGTCAACATAAAATTAAGTGGAGAGAAACTTAAAGAATTTTCACTAAAATCAGGGACAAGACAAGGCTGTCCACTCTTTCCATATCTCTTCAATATAGTACTTGAAGTTTGAGCTAGATCAATAAGACAACTAAAGGAGATCAAGTAAATATAAATTTGAAAGGGATAAATCAAAGTATCCCTACTCGCAGGTAAATGTAGTAGTATACACAATTGACCTCCAAAATTCCACCAAAGAAATTCTACAGTTGACAAATACTTTCAGTAATGTAATAGGATACAAAATTAACTCAAAAAATCAGTAGCCTTCTTTTATATAAATAATAGACATGCTGAAAAAGAAATTGGAGAAACAACACCCTTCAAAATACCTACAAACAATATAGAATATCTTGTCATAACTCTAGCCAAGCAAGTAAAAGACGTGTATGACAAGAACTTCAAGCCTCTGAAGAAAGTAAACAAAGTAAATATCAGAAGATGGAAAGATTTCCCATGTTCATAGATCAGTAGTATTAACATAGTAAAAATGGCCATCCCACTGAAAGCAATCTACAGATTCAATGTAATTCACATCCAAATCTTGACAAAATTCTATACAGACCTTGAAAGAAAATTCTCAACTTCATATGGAAAAATTAAAAAAAGAAACAGGATAGTGAAAACAGTCCCATAAAGTAAAAGAACCTGAGGAGGTATCACCATCTCTGACTTTAAGTGGTGCTACAGAGCAATAGTAATAAAAACCACATGGTATTGGCATAAAAACAGACAGGTTGAGCAATGAAATTGAATCAAAGTCCCAGAAATAAACCAAAACACCTAAGGACCCTTGATTTTTGACAAAGAAGCCAAAACCATACAATAGAAAAAAGGAAGCATCTTCAAAAAAAAAAAATGATGCTGATCTAAGTGGATGTCTGCATGTAGAAGAATGCAAATATATCCATATTTATCACTCTCACAAAACCAAAATCCATGTGGATCACAGACTTCAACATAAAACCAGATACACTAAATCTAATAGAATAGAAAATGAGGAACAGCCTTGAATTCATTAGCGCAGGAGACAACTTCCTGAACAGAACACAAATAGCTAAGGTACTGAAATCAACAATTAATAAATGGATCTCATGAAACTGAAAAGCTTCTGTAAGGACCAGGACACTGTCAATAGGACAAATCAGCAGCCCATAGATTGACATGAGATCATTACTAACCCCCACATCCGACAGATGGCTAATATCCAAAGAATATAAAGAACTCAAGAAATTAAACACTGACAAAACAAATAATAATAATAATAATAATAATAATAATAATAATAATAATAATAAAAGGCATAGAGAGCTAAACCAAGAATTCACTACAGAGGAATCTCTAGTAGCTGAGAAGCACTTAAAGAAATGCTCAATGCCCTTAGTCATCTGGGAAATGCAAATCAAAACCACTATGAGATTCCATCTTACACTTGTCCTAATGGCTAATATCAAAAACTCAAATGACAGCACATGCTGGTGAGGATACAGAGAAAGGGGAACACTCCTCCTTTGATGGTGGTGGTACAAACTTGTAAAAACACTTTGGAAATAAATCAGGCAAAAAACTGAGTACCTCAAGACCCAGCCATCCTACTCCTGGGCATATATCCCAAATATGCTCCACAAAACCACAAGGACACTGGCTCAAGTATGTTCATAACAGCTTCATTTGTAATAGAAAGAAACTAGAAACAACCCAGATGTCTCTCAATTGAAAAACAGATAAAGAAGCTTTTCAGTTTCATGAGGTCCCATTTATTGACTATTTGTCTTAGGTCCTGAACTGTTGGTGTTCTGTTCAGGAAGTTGTCACCTGAGCCAATGAGTTCGAGGGTTTTCCCAACATTCTTTTCTAATAGATTTAGTGTGTCATATGGTTTTTGATCCACTTGGACTTAAGTTTTGTGCAAGGTGATAAGTACGGGTGTAACTTCATTCTTTTGCATGTGGACATCCAGTTAGACCAGCACCATTTGTTGAAGATGCTGTCCTTTTTCCATTGTATGGTTTTGGACTCTTTATCACAAATTAAGTGACTATAGGTGTGTGAGTTCATTTCTGGGTCTTCAATTCAATTCCATTGACCCACTGGTCTGTTTCTATACCAGTACCATGCTGTTTTTATTAATATTGCTCTGTAGTACAGCTTGAAATCTGGGATGTTGACGCCTCCAGATGTTTTTTGTACAGGATTGATTTAGCTACTCTGGGTCTTTTGTTATTCCATATGAAGTTGAGAATTGTTTTTTCCAAGTATA
This sequence comes from Lophiomys imhausi, assembly GCA_907164525.1. NCBI lineage: Eukaryota > Metazoa > Chordata > Mammalia > Rodentia > Muridae > Lophiomys > Lophiomys imhausi. Next base: position 23,862,987 of record CAJQZJ010032188.1, on the reverse strand, counting down.
TAAAGAATTGAGGTGGTATTTTGATAGGAATCACATTGAATCTGTATATTGCTTTTGGCAGGATGCCCATTTTTATTATGTTGATCCTACCTATCTATGAGCATGGGATTCTAGAGAAGCTCATTATGAGTGAGCTAACCCAGGCTTTGAAGGATGCACATGGCATCTATTCACTTATAGTCAGATATATATAGTACAGGATAACTATACTACAGCCAATGCACCGAAGGGAACAGGAACATAGACTTTGTTACCTGTCAATAAGACACTTTTCCCTAGTGATGCTGCCTTGTAGGCCCCCGAAGATGAGGAGGCTCTTGGCCCTCATATGACTGCTGAACTGGGGCAGGGGACTGTTATGTAGGGACACTCCACTCCAGAGGAGTGGGATGGAAGGGATAGGGAGTAGAAGGTGAGAAGGCAGGACTATGTGGGGTGGAAAGAGGGTACTGTAATGGAGATGTAACCTGAAGTAATAAATAAACATAAAAAAATAAAATATGCATGAGCACTTTTATGAGGAAAAAAAACAGATAAACTGTGGTATATTTACACAATGGAATATTAGTCAGTTTTAAAAACAAGGAAATCATGCAATTTGCAAGCAAGTGGATGGAACTAGAATAGATAGATCATCCTAACAAAACTAATCCAGAACCAGAAAGATACACATGGTATATACACACTTATAAGCGGATATTAGCCATTAAGTACAGGATAACCATATTTCACTCCACAGACCCAAAGAAGCTAAGTAACCAGGAGGTCTCAAGGGAGTATGCATGAATCCAACTAAGTAGGGATAATAAAATAGACATTTTAAGTGGATGGGGAGAGGGAACTGGGGAGAGAGGGGATGGAGAGTAGAGTGGAGAGGGCTCAGGAGTCAGGTGTGTGCAGTAGAGGAGTGGGGAGTTTGAAAGTGCTGTGAGAGTGAAGGGTAATTAATGTTGGCATCTCTGAGACAGTCTGGAGACCTGGGATAGGAGAGGTTCCTAGGAGGATATGGGATCTACCCTAGATGAGACTCCTAGCAGTGGGGAATACTGAGATTGAAGTTACCACATCTGGTAGCCAGGCAACATTTCCACTGGAGGGAGATGCACATCAACACTCCCACAAAACCTGTGACCCAAAATTTGTCCTCTTTATAAAATATGCAGGGATAAATGATGGAACAGAAATTGAGGGAATGACCAACCAATGATTAGCCCACCTTGAGAACCACCTCATGGAAGAGACCCAATCCCTGACACTATTAATAATACTCTGTTATCCTTGCAGACAGGAACCTAACATAACTGCCATCTGAGGGACTTCATCCAGTAGATAATGGAAATGGATGCAGGGACCCACAGCCACCCTGTTTTGACAGAGCTCGGCTGTCGAGGTATCAGCTGCCAAGTTTTGTCCTTTTCGGACAGGATTCTGTCTACAGTTGAAGCAAGGGAATTATCTTGCCCAGTGACAGGCTTGCCATTAATGCAATCATCTTCAAATGGATATTCTTTGATGCTCATCCTCTACATAGAGTAGAATAGTGAGTACTGTTGGGAGCTGAAATGTCTCAATATCAAAAAATTTTAAGTTAATAAGCCTTCCTTGAATTCCAAATTCTACATATCTCTAGAGGTTTTTGAAGACAACCTCTCTATCTCTATATATTTGGATAGGCAAATATTGCTTGTCTCTTATAAAATTGATTTCTGGTTAACTTAGAAAATACCTGTGATAAACTATGCTAGTATCTGATCAAATGACATATTTTAATGACTATTAGTTTGCATTTCTTAATTATCCTAAACAGTTTGTGACAGTTGCTATCAATGGGCCAAAACTTCACATTGTATCTTTGAGCGTTACCTAGGTCCAATACCTTAAAAAGGGTTAGCTCTAATTTTGTATCAATATACAAAGATCAATATTGATGTAGCCAAATATAATCTTAATTTTGTATGAATATACAAGTTGTTAAATGGTCTTGTTAAATAGGATTTGGAGGTTAGACCCAGGAATTTCTCTTTTTCTTTTCTCTATCCTTCCTCCCTTCTATGGGGGGGGGGTGAGAAGACTTTAAAAAATAAAAATAAAAAATAGGACATGGACATAAAAAGGAATGATAAAGAAAAAGGGACAGATTATTGAATATGCTCTTATATCTTTGTAAATTGATACAAAATTAAGGTTGTATGTGGCTACATTGGTATAGTAGGATTTATTTTCCCCTTGTTGAGAAACCTCTGCACTAGCTTCATAGTGTCTGTAACAGTTTGTATTTCCAGCAGGTTCTATTATTCTGCTAGGTAATTACAGCAGTTGCATAACTCCTAATGATATATTGTTTTACCTATCACTCAACACTCATCAGACAAGCTTTTTTTTTTCAGTGGATGATAGTAAATAGAGACCTACAACTGGACAAAGTGTAGACAGTAAGAGACATTAGAGCCTTCAGAAATAAACCTTCATTACATTGCACTCATCAAAATTCAGGGATCTATATAGAAAAGGAAGAAGAAAAAATATAAATTCCAGAGGTGGTAAACAAGTCAAAGGGAACAACATTGTTTTTTTTTTTCTGACACAACATGGAAGAGAAAGAGTATTTATCATGTACAGCAAGGCTAATGCACATATGAACTCACAGAGACTGTCACATAATGTGCAAGACTTACACAAGTTTAACTCAGATAAAGCCCTAGAATGGAGAAGGGAAACAAGGCACACATTCTCATCACTAACCATCAGCTATTTGGAATTGCTAAATGCTGGGAGATAGAAGAATCAGTTTTCTCCACTGGAGTGACACTGGGTATATCTTCCTTACTCCAGAGCAGCCCTCATGCTCAGGAGTAGTTGGCCAACACAAAATGGACTTGATATTTTTTTGTGTGTAGTTTGTTCTTGCTTTTATGAGAGAACAAAAAAAAAACATGAAATTTGATTGGTAGGGATGAGGGAGAAGATGGGAGGACTTGGGGAAGGTTAAAGTATATGATCAAATATATTGTATGAAAAATTTTAAATTACACACAGACACAGACACACACTCACACACACATACACACATGCATACACATATGTGATATATGTGGATATGAGATATGTATGAGAGAGAAAGAGAGAGATCCTATCTTTTTAACAGGAATGTCAGGAATTTATATTACATCGCCATGGATGTAATAGAAATGAAGGTATTTATCATATCCTAGTGTTTTGTGAAATCAAACACTGCAGAGTGAGAAGGACACCAATTTGATTTTAACATGCCCTGTCAGTGGCTGAGTTCCTGCCCTACAGCACTTTGAAGTTCCAAAATAACTGCAGGAAGATAGAACAATTTTAAGTCAGGATGTGAGAAAAACTGACAAAACCAATTTTGTCATATTTGCCTGAAGAATTGGCCATATGGAAATACATACAAATAGATCTATCTCCCTCTAAATATATAGTGATTTGTTTCTTTGTGTCATGTAGTGCCTGCCACAGATGTGTTCTTTTGAAATGCAAATAACCCTGGAGTAAATAACATTGTCAGGGAAACTATAAGATGAGTGTAACTATAATGGAGAACATTAAAGAATGTTACTCTCTACATAGTAGAGTTAGCACAGGGTGGTATTGTCTATTTTTGTTTAAAAAATGAGAAAATCAAATTACATTTGAAAAGATTTAATAAATTATTTTTCTGTCTTCAGACAGTGTTTCGTACATTCATCTTCATTTTGAGCATGTAATACAAAATTATACAGTACATACTACAGATAGGTACCATTGGTCCTTCGGTGTTATTGATTTAATTTTCCATTATAAATCTTTGTTCTCAGCCTTTCTGTGATAATGTTTTTTTTTGTTTGTTTGTTTCTACATTAAAGATATCTGATATAGAGGGGATGTAAGATAAGGAATCTGGGTTCAATTACTTTAAGAGACACGAATTGAATCTATGTTTTGCCTCAAGAACAGAAGTAGAAGGGCACACACACTGATGGGATAGTGCTTTCTATGTAACATATATATATATATGTATATGTATATATTTATTTAACATTTATTTATTACTTCAAATTACATCTCCGTTACTGCCCTCTCCCTCCACCCCCTCCCGCTCCCACCCTCCCATCCTCTAACCCCCTCCCACCCATCCAATCCCTCTGGTGTGGGTTTTCTCCGTGGTGTATCATCCCCCTTAGTTTGTTAGTCACATGAGGTGTAAGAGCTTCCTCTTGCACAGGAAGAATACATGGCAGTTCCAGTAGGGCGGGGTGTCCCAAAAACAGGTAACCAAGTCCATGTTTCTGTTCTTTTGGGTCTATTGATTGTAGGATGGTTATTCTGTACTATAATGGCTAAAATCCAGTTATAAGTGAATATATGTGAATATATGCCATGTTATCTAAAGATCATCATGAGTGAGCTAACTCAGACTCAGAAATATACACATGTTACTTATATTTTAACATTAAAAATTTACACAATGGACAAAAATAAAAATAAAAAACTGGAGAGTTTATTACTGAAAAAGACACTTGTTTCTAATTTTATGTTCCTCTGAAATTATCATATTTAGATGATTTCTGTGTATTAGAGTTAGAGTTAGACTCTTTGTTATTGAGTATTTTCATAATATATGATCATACAACAATATAGGAAAAAGATTACTGCATCCACCCAATCCCCATTTATTCAGAATTTATTAGAATTCTAACTTTGTTTCTTTTCAGTAATCAATTATGATTGGGTGGACTACATGTTCTCTAGGGTTATTTAAGAGCCCTTCTTCAGTCTGCTATTTCCTATTTTCATGCCCCATGTGCATGTATATCCCTAAATTTATGGAGTTTTTATTTTTATTTTTAGTTTTTATTTGGAAAACAGAACCCAAAAGGAACACAGTAAAACTATCATACTAATTCCTAGATTTAATTCCTAGAATTTAGAAGGATGTACTAGAATGTTAAAGAAAAGTACAGACTGATTTAAACTTCTATTCCACGGTAGCTTACAAAATACAATCAAATGAAATGAAAATATATTCATATTTGTAAGCAGGTTTTTGTTTGTTTGTTTTGTTTATTTGTTGATTTGTTGGTTGGTTGGTTTTTTTGAGACAGACTTTCTCTGTGTAATAGCCCTGGCTGTCCTGGACTTCCTTTGAGAAAACAGTTTTCTATTCAGATATTTTTGATGAATGAAAGATTCATAATTATTAAATTAATTGAGACTGTTAAGTGATATATATATATATATATATATCAGGTAATAAAAATAGGAAGCTAATGTTGGAGAGTATAAAGCACAGACAGATGACTAAGTCCTTAAATATGAGCTGGAGGACCTTTCATGGTAAAGAAGAACCAAAATTGTATTTTAAATGTTCAGGAAGCTTATATAAAATTTTATAGACTAAAACAATTTACAGTAAGGATATTAAATATTAAAAACATTAAACATAATTGCATTCATAAGATATACAGTGAAAGACTTCTGTGACTCATATAAGAAATTAAGACATAGAGACTAGCATATGACCTTGATCATTGTTGTACAAGCCTTAGAAACTTAGTTCTCCTCCATTCAGCAGAGGATCCAAACAGAAGCTGAAACTCATGGCCAAACATTAGGCAGATTGTGGGGTATCTTGTGGAAGAATGGGGGAAGGATAGAAAGACTGAGGAAACAAGACTTCCACAAGAAGACCAACAGAATCAACTAGCTTAGGTCCATAGGGGCTCACAGAGTTTGAACCACCAATCGAAGGGCATGCATGAACTGGACATAGGCTCCCTACACATATGTAACTGATGGACATCATGTGGGCCCCTGATAAGTGGAGTGAGGGCTGTCTCTGGCAAGGAATATGAGGCCTGCTTTTTGATCACTTCCCCTAAATGGGACTGTGGTGCCTGGCTTCAATCAAAGAGCAGTGCTCAGAATTGATGTGACCCAGTATTCTGGAGTGGGGGTGTGGGGGAGAGGGAGAGGGAGATCCATTTTTCTATGGAGAAGGGGTAGAGGATGGGAGAAGGGGATGAGAGGGTGAAACCCAGAGAAGAGGGAGGAGGGGAAGGAGGGGACTATGATTGAGATATAAAATGAAGAATAAAATAAAATAAAATTTTAAAAGGGGAGACAAAATATAGGAATAATAGGAAAAATGGGTAGATTATTTAATCTACTCTTATAGATCTTTGTCTATTGATACAAAATTTAGGATATATTTGTATACATTGGTATAGATCTTTGTATATTGATACAACATTAAGGTTTTATTTTATGATAAAATACTATGTATTAACTCTTTAATCTATTGAATCTTTGTAATTTTTAAATGCAACTCAAGATGACTGAGATTCCATTTCACACCTGTCAGAATGGTTAAGATTAAAAACTCAAATGACAGCACATGTTGGTGAAGTTGTGGGGAAAGGGGAACACTCCTCCATTGCTGGTGGGAGTGCAAGCTTGTACAAACACTATGGAAATCAGTCTGGCAATATCTTACAAAACTTCGAATAGCCCTACATCTAGACCTAGCCATACCACTTCTGGGTATCCACCCAAACGATTATTCACCAAACCACAAGAACATCCCCTCCACTATGTTCACAGCAGCTTTATTTGTAATAGCTAGAAACTAGAAACAACCCAGATGTCCATCAACCTAAGGATGGATTAAAAAAACAAAAAACAAAAAACTGTGGTACATTTACAGAACGGAATACTACTCAGCCATCAGAAACAAGGAAATCATGCAGTTTGCAGCCAAGTGGATGGAACTAGAAAAGCTCATCTTGAATGACCTAACACAGACCCAGAAAGAAGCACATGGCAAATATTTATTTATAACTGGATTTTAGCCATATAATACAGGATAACTATACTGCAACCAATACATTGACAAGAATAGGAACATAGACTTGTTAGTGGGATACTTTGCCCTAGTGGAGCTGCCATCTAGGCCCCCAATGCAAGAGGAAGCTCTTAGCCCTCACATGGCTGCTGAACTGAAGGTGGCTGATATATAGGGTTCCCTATACCAGAGGAGTAGTATAGGGGGGGGAAGGAGGAGAGGGGGGGGGGGGGAGGGGGGGGGCCCGGGGGGGGGGGGGGGAGTCAACTGTGATGGGGATGTAAATCAAAGTAATAAACAGTAAATAAATTAAATAAATAATAATTAGAAATAAAAAATACAATGTAAAATTTTAGTCCTTTTTAAAGCTGCTATTACAAACTGCTTAGAATAATTAAGAAATGCAGGCTAATAGAAATGCAAGCTTGTGGTTTTTTTAAATACTGGTTAAGTTAATCACAGATGTTTCCTAAGTTAAACAGAGAGTGAATAACAAGAGCAAGCAGCATTTGTCAATTCAAATATACTCAAATACAGAGATGATCTTCAAAAACCTCAGAGATCTATAGAATATGGCATTCATAGATGTTTTCTTTTTTTCTTTTTCTTTTTAAAATTTTATTTATTTATTACTTCAGGTTACATCTCCATCACAGTGTTCCCTTTACACCCCTTCCAGTCCCGCTCTCCCACCCTCTACCCCCTATCCATCCCACTCCTCTGGAGTGGAGTATCCCTACATAACAGTCCCCCGCCCCAATTCAGCAGTCATATGAGGGCCAAGAGCCTCCTTCTACACTGGGGGCCTACTAGGCAGCACCACTAGGGAAAAGTGTCTCATTGACAGGAAAAAACTCTATGTGCATGTTTCCTTTGGTGCATTGGTTGTACTATAGTTATGCTGTACTATATAGTTAAAACCCTACTATAAGTGAATGGATGCCATGTGCATCCTTCTGACCCTGGGTTACTCACTCAGGATGAGCTTCTCTAGTTCCATCGATTTGGCTGCAAATTGCATGATTTCTTTGTTTCTGATAGCTGAGTAGTATTCCATTGTGTAGATGCACCAGTTTTTAATCCATTCTTCAGTTGAGGGACATATGGGTACTTTCCAGTTTCTAGCTATTACAAATAAGGCTGCTATGAACATAGATGAGGAAATTCCTTGTGGTTGGGTGAGGAGTCATTTGAATGTATACCCAGAAGTGGTATGGCTGGGTCCCGAGGCAGAGCTATTCCAAGTTTTCTAAGATATCCCCAGAATGACCTCCATAGTGGTTGCACAAACCTGCACTCCCACCAGCAATGGAGGAGCATTCCCCTTTCTCCACACCCTCACCAGCATGTGATGTCATATGAGCTTTTGATCTTAGCCATTCTGACAGGTGTGAGATGGAATCTCAGAGTCGTCTTGAGTTGCATTTCTCTGATTATTAAGGATACTGAGCATTTCTTCAAGTGTCTCTCAGCCTTTAGGAATTCCTCTTTTGTGAATTCTCTGTTTAGCTCTTTTCCCCATTTTTAATTGGATTATTTGGTTTCTTGGCATTTATTTTCTTGAGTTCTTTGTAAATTTTGGATATTAGCCTTCTGTCAGATGTGCGGTTGGTGAAGATTTTTTCCCAGTATGTAGGCTGCCATTTTGTTCGATTGACTGTGTCTTTTGCCTTACAGAAGCTTTTCAGTTTCATGAGGTCCCATTTAGTGATTGTTGATCTCAGGTCCTGAGCTGTTGGTGTTCTGTTCAGGAAGTTAATTCCTTTTAATTTATTGCTGTTTTTGTCTGGATTTCCCCCCTTTTTTGATTTATTGTTCTGAGGTTATTTATTCCTTACATTTTATTGGGTGTGGCTAACTTCTTCACTTTGAAGTTTCCTTCTAGTATGTTCATTGGGGTGGATTAATCGATAAATACTTTAGGAATTTGATTTTATCTTTGAATGTCTTGCTTTCACCACATATTGGGATTGTTAGTTTTCTTGGATATAGCAGGCTGTGCTAGCATGTGTGGTCTCTTCGAGTTTGTAGAACATCTGACCAGGCTCTTCTGGATTTTAGAATATTCACTGAGAAGTCAGACATTATTCTAATAAGTCTGCCCTTATATGTTATTTGGTATTATTCTCCTGAAGATTTTCATGTTCTTTATTATTCCATACATTTAGTGTTTTGAGTATTATGTGCTGTGGGAGATTTGTTAATTGGTTTAGTCCATTTGATGTTCTGCATGCTTCTTGTTATCTTGATATGCACCCTTTTTTTAAGTTAGGAAAATTTTCTTCAGTGGTTTTGTTCAAAATATTTTCTGTACTTTTGAGCCTTTTTCTCCCATCTTATTTTTTGAAGATTTATTCTTTCCACAGTGTCCTAGATTTCTTTGATGTTTTGTCCCTGGATTTTTTAGATTTAACATTTTCTCTGACTAATGTATCCATTTCTTCAATCATATCTTCAGTGCCTGAGATTCTCTCATCCATCTCTTATAAGCTATTGGTTAAACTTGGCAATGTGGTTTCTGTTCCACTTTCTAAATTTTTCATTTCTGTACTTCACTCATTTTGAATTTTATTTATTTAACCTATATCTACTTTCAGACACTGAACTCTTTTATTAATTTTCTTCCATTGTTTTTAAATATAAATTTCTCCATGAATGTATGAATTTCCTCTTTAAAACCTCTAAGGTATTCATCAATGATATTTAATGGTCCCTGTCATATGCTTTGAGTATGTTGAATTTCTCAGGCCCCACTGTAGGAGGGTTGCTTTGCTCTTATAGAGATATATTGTCCTGGCTAGTATTGATTTTGCTTTTATGCTTGCTTGTGTGCATGTGGTTTGGGAATGCTGAAAATCTAGGTACAGATATCTAGTTGTCTTTGTTGGGTGGATGTTTTGCTCTTTGGATTCTAGCTATCTCTGGTTCTTAGGACAGTGTGGTGGCTGTATATCAACTGATAGATGATGCTTTTGGATAGTGCCTGGTGTGGCCACTGGGGGTTCTAGATTGAATGGGTTTCTGATATTGAGAGCTGACTCTTAGGAATGGGGAATGACCATAAGGAGAAGCTGCTGAGGGGACTCACAGGAGGGAGGCAAACAGGATGTTGCAGGGTGATCTGTTTAGTCTCCTGGGAATCATGGAGAAGAGGCCACAGTATAAAACTGGGGATAATATTAGGTGACTGGATTTGGAGGAAAGGAGAGTAGAGATAGGAAGCTTTACTGCCTGGTAGCCTATTTGCTTCTTTGTCAGCCTTGGCTGGTGGATTTTCAATGAATGCCTTATGGAATACAGGACTGAGAAAGGGATGAGTAGAAAGGAATATTGAAGGAAAACTGCTTCAGATAGAAGAAGAAGGGGAGAGGGTCTGGTATAGAGCTGATAATGAGACTAGTGATTGGATTTGGAGAAGAAGGAGAGTGAAAATCTGAAGATTGCCTAGTTGCTTCCCTGTTCTACTGGCTTCTCTGGCAGGCTTGGCCAGAGGGTACCCAGGGAATACCTGCTGTTGGTAGAAGCTTTTACACAGAGTTGAGTCTGGAGAAAGATTGTAGGAGAGATGATGCAATAACTTTGATCTAAATCTGTTGGTTCATACAGAGAAACATAGATGTTACATGTTGGTATGTATTTTATTACATAAACTTCATCACTGTAATATGATAATGGCCATTTCCCTGCAGAATGATCCACTTGAAATAGAGGCAGAGAGGAATGGGAGGCTACAGTAGGTGGTCTACTACAGAGCTGGGAATGAGATTAATGGGTTGTATTTGGAGAGGAGGTGGAGGAGCTGACAATCTGCAAATACTATTTCTAATATTTTTCTTTCATGTTTGCTTCTGTGTCAATGGTTTCTTTCTAACTAAGTAATTAATTTTTCTTGATTTATCATTTCATATATATTTTCTTGCTGTCAGCTTGCTTCTAAAGGGTATGGTAAGGAATTTTTCATGTCTGCTAAAACCAGTCACAAGAATATTTTTTATCTCATTGTTCAGTTCCTCCTAAGGACAAACATGTCATAAAAAGTGTTCCTATAAATCGAATTTAAGAGTACTGAAGCATTAATGGGAATTGTAAAAATGTCATGCTTTGGTAGTGTTTGAGTAGGGAATGACCATTATTGCACCAAAATGATAAAGGGTATGTGATAAAATGCATAAATCATGTAACATCTGTGCTTTTCTGTGTGAACCAAGGGGCTTAGATCAAACACATTGCATTCGATTGTGCCCTAATAATATGAGAATAAATGGAAATTTTAAAAATTAGAAAGTTTTCAAATGTTTTCCTTTTATGAGCTACACTTGAGAAAGACAGTGAGGAGCTGCAGAAAAGGCGAAGTGGCTAAGGACATTGCTTGATCTTGCAGAGAAACTGCATTCAACTCCTAGCACTCATTTGTGGTTTACAACCATCCATAAATCCAATTCCTGTATATAAGACTCTCTCTTCTGACTTCTGTGGGCAGTAGACACTCATATGGTACACATACATGAAAATGAAACTCTCAAACATACAATCAAAACATGAAAATCTTTTAAAAAGGAAAATTATCTAAGGTATAATACTTTAGTAGGTGATCTATTTAGACAGACAATAAAATGACTGTTTATATCTGTTTATATCTAATTTAATAGCACTTTCAAAGAATTTTGGTAAGGGAATACTTTTGAGGGATACAATAACATCATGATTTAATTTATTGTATATCAACATATTGTGATGGCTAGTTTTGGTTGTCAACTTGGGAACATATGGAATCAATCAACTAAAACCACAAAACGGAAATGTTTGTGATTTTTCCTTAATTGTATTTTTTTGAGATGAAAAACAAAGAACCTCACTAAATCAGAGCAACACCTCTGGTGGAAACCCATATAAAAGGACTTGGAAGAAGGAAGCTTAGTTTATTTTATATTTCACTCACAGGAAAGCCATTGAGACAATTTCTTCACTGGTATTTGTACCTATTTCTGCAGGATCCAGCATAGACTGAAGACCAGCAGCTGTCTAGGAATCCTTTGGCACTCTAGCAAGAGATTGGGACTGCATAATATTGAGACAGTCTCATGTTCTGAACCACTACAGGATTCTTGGCCTTATCATCAGGAGACAACCATTGTTGAACTACAGAGACACAGCCTGTAAGCCCTTCTAATAGATCTCTATCAGTTGTTTCTAACTACACACACGTGGGAACACAAACACACACACACACACACACACACACACACACACACACACACACACA